>CAJNIZ010005446.1:236625-249027 GCA_905231905.1 Symbiodinium pilosum
GGCCTAATTTAAGGGACCCAAAAAGGGACCATAATTTTGACAGTTCCCCATATAGCTCTTAATAGGACCCCTAATATAGACTGTTACTGGGGGGGGGGGGGCGGTACCCAAACTACAGTTTAGTTAGGGCTCTCACCACAGAGAGCCAATCACAAAATCGCAATGATGTTCTCACGAGGCAGGGCCGAGTTGGCAGGACCCACCCGGTTTAGGGTTTAGGGTTTAGGCTCTGGGGGTTCTGACTCTGGGGTTCAGGATTTAGGGTTTAGGGTTTGGGGTTTAGGGTGTGGAGTTTGGGGTTTAGGGTTTAGGGTTTTCGGGACCAAGAGATTTCAGATACAGAGTTTGTTTTTTTTCAGCAGACCCTGAGCATCCCTAAGCCTCAAACCCCATCTTGTAGTCCCTTGAAAATCTACATCCTAAAGCCTAAACCCTAAATCCTAAACCCTAAACCCTAAAACCCTAAATCCTCAACTGTCTCCGGCTTTCAGAGTAGAATGAGGTGTTGGTAGAAAATGCAATCCTCGTTTCCACCAGCCAGACCCCAACCCTCAAACCCCAAACCCTCAACCCCAAACCCTAAATCCTCAACCCCAAACCCTCAACCCCAAACCTTAAACCCTGAACCCCAAACCTGAACCCTAAACCCTCAACCCTAAACCCCAAACCCTGAATCCTGAACCTCAAACCCTAAAACCTCAAACCCTAAAACCCAAACCATAAATCCAAAACTCTCAACACCACACCCCGAACCCTAAATCCTCCCCCCAAAACATTGCAGCGGGGCGGCTTCATGGTCTCTCCAGCCAGGCGCCACAACGGGTGCCCCCGAACTCTCAGGCGACAGGCTCTTCGCCAACGTGCGGGCTAACTCTGTGGGGCTTAGGGTGGTGAGAATGATGATGATGATGATGATGATGATGATGATGACACAAGGTATATTGTAGTAAGTGGAGGACATCTTGCGCTATTTAGGGACTACGTGGAATACTATCATGCCTAGCACATGCCGAAAACCGAAGGTAGGAATGTCTTAGAACTCTGAGAGGAAGTACTTGGGAGTGTCTGGGAAATGTACAGGCCTCATGGTCAGTTGATTTAGGGGCCTGATTGATGAGAATTGGGATTGAGAGTAGTTTTTATCATAACCATGTTATAAGTTACAAGAATGGCAAGGGCATGATACCGGTCATAGTCTGGGATTCTACAGTAGCTCCTCTATCCGTGGAGAGGGCTGCGCAAGTCGCAAGAGGCTAGCCGTCTCAAGAGACTGAATCTTGGCCGGAAACCGCCAAGTTGTGCTCAAAAGGTGAAGTCTGCTCGTTGGTATAGTACAAAGCCATGAAATTATCTAACAGAATGAGAACAAGAGACTGTAGGATAATACTGGGCAATAACTTGCCATTAATGGCGATGCCAGTACTGATACTTATTCACCCCTCATCTACAATGATCTTATTGTTGGGAGGCATTCTTTATTTCAGGGTGCGGGTGTTGTTTAAGGGGGAATTAAGGTTCCCCTAAGGGGCCAAGTACTAAAGAATCATAGACTTACCCAAAACCTTTGCTACAATTACTATTACGTACCCCAAGCCCAAGTACCCAATTATTAGGTACTTGGACCCTTAGGGTTCCCGTATTACTGTAACAGCATTCACCCCTCCACTCTGCTTCGAGCACCTTTTAGGATACGGCAAGCTGGCGGCACCCAATAAGGACGATCCCAAAATCAATCCCTCTCTGAGACTAGGGTTTAGGGTTTAGGGTTCTGGGTTTAGGGTTCAAGGTTTAGGGTTTGGGGGCCCTAAGCCCGAAAACCCTGAGCCCTAAATCCTAAAACCCGAAACCCTGAAACCCTAAATCTTAAACTCTCTGAGACTGTGGGTTATGTGCCTAGTATCCTGGAGCACGAGACATAGCAAAAGATTGCCCAAACCCGTGACCCTCCTCCAAACTAACCCAGAGGGTCCATGTACCCAATAACTAGGTACTTGAGATTTGGGTAATAGAAATTATAGTACAGGTTTTGGGTAAGTATATGATTATTGGGTACTTGGACCCTTAGGGTAACATGGAGCCTGAAAGGGAGATCTATATAGACTACTATCCTTCTCGAAGGGTGCATGTTTCAAGTTCCATCTTAGCTTGGGGGAGGGTAAGGAGTCAAAACAGGACCACTGTTCTACAAGCTGTTAGGTCCAGGTATGGTTTAGGGTAGTTCATGCTAAGCCCTAAACCCTAAACCCCTAAACCCCAAACCCTAAAGCCCTAAACCCTAAACCTTAAACCCATAGGGTAATTCATGGTAGCAGACACTTGTAGCATCAGATGCGTGTTGCTGAGAGGCTTCGACTTACTCCTGTGGGTGAGCCGGGAATAGCATCCATTCTGCCAAAAGAAAGGCGACGTGCTGAAGGGGCGGCAACCCTAACAAATACGCTAAATCCTAAACCCCTAAGACCTGAACCCTAAAACCCTTAAACCCTTAAACCCTGAAAGATTCCTTGGTGATCTAGTTCTTGCCAGCTGTTTTCGGGGTTATTGCCCCGCTGCCCTAGCAGCTCCACAACTATCAGCTCTAGAGGCATGAGCCCAAAAGACAGGAGGTCCTCATAGGGTTTAGGCATTAGGACCAGGATTTAGAGCCTTTTGGAAGTTCCATCTTAGGGTAGCAGCGCCACCGGTGTGGGTGCGGGAGACTGCAAGCCCTACAGACCCTAAACACTATCAACCCTACATGCTAGACTCCGGCCGTGGGTATGGGTGTGGGTTCACTTCGTGACGGTTCCCGGCGCCTACCTAAACGGCTAGAGCTACGCTGACACGCGCCACCTCAGCTGAGCAAAAGGAAGTCCAGCGAATCAGGCGTGAGATTCGGTGTTTAGGGTTTAGGGTGTAGGGGATATAGGAAGTTATCAAAAATTAGGGCCCCTTCTCAGAGATACTATATACAGATATGTGTATGGCAGGGGCCCCAGCAGAACGGGTATGTGTATACATGTATCATAACAGAAATAAACCGATGTACACATTAGTGTCGTATTCTAGAAGGAGCCAAAAAACGGCCGCAATATTGACAATTCCCCATATGGGCGCAAGGCTAATCCGAAACAGTCCATGTAGTTGAATGGGAACCCTTTGGGCCTCAAGTATACGATCCATAGTCTAAGTTCCTAGTATGCCCCTTATGAAGCACTATAATGGTACCCTATAAAACCCCTACATAGGCCCGCCTTTCAGGAGTTTAGATTATGCTTCATATGTATCCTATATACTACATGGACCCTTTGGGATTCCTGTAGCTCAGAAAACATTGGCATACACTTGCCGGAGGTAAGGACCAGCGAGAAGCATCGTGTCACCACCCTTCCTGGTCCCATCCGTTCTTGACTAGGTAGGCATATCAGCATCTTTTCATATCAAATTTTTAGTGTCATGTAATGTAGTAAGTATAAGGGACTGTAGAATATTGCCTGGTTATGACCAGGCTGTTTCCCTATGCTTCTTGAGAAACTCCTCTGTTCCACATACAAGGTCGCCAACCCACTGCATTTACGACCAGGCCTAGCTTGCAACAGGACTACTGACAAGAGAGCTGTGCCTGACCCTGGCTACTTGACGATTCAATGAAAGTGGGTGGGGTTTAGGGTTTAGGGGTTCCATAAATCATGGGCCTTTTTGTGGGAGAGTCGCTACAGTAAGGAATAGAGTGACTTGGGGTCTGTATTGGGGGTCCCTGATGGCTGGAAACCACAAAGTCATGCTTAATCATTACTTCGCCAGGGCATCGATCTTGCACCTATGCCGTGCCAGATGTGTGGCACAGGGTGGAAGGTCCTATGGCTTTACACGTGTGTAGGTCGCCTTCAGAAACACGCAGTGTATTGGGTCAAACCATGAAACCTAAACCGCAACAAGCCCCTCCCTGTCATAAACACCTGACAAGGATGACCCCACGAAAGAAGCCAACCCCAATGAGGAATACCCTCCTTCCTCGCATTGATACGAAACTCAAGGCTCAAACGGTGGCACTGCAACTTGCCGCTATACTTAGTAGGGAATGAAGGAATGCAAAAATAAATGGGAACCACTACATTCTTGGCACCGCTACAAGGATCCATTTCCTCATTCCGTGCTCACCAGAGCTAGGACAAAGACGAAGAACAACTTGAAAGGACAGGACCCAGTATTAGTTCTGAGAGAATATCGACCTGACCCTCCATCTACTCTATTCTACCCTCAAATACCCGCTAGTAGGGACCATCTGCCCCTATCTAAGGGTACAAGGAAGGTCCTGGTAGTTTCCTCCAAAAAGGAATGCCTGGCCTACGGACGCACCAAGATAAGACGGGTCCAGGAAATGGGAAAGCCACAGCCCAAAGAGCACATGTCGAACCTTCCTAGGCTGTTAGCACGTTTAACAGGAGAAACGGTAAAACTACACTTCCACGTCATGGGTCCCTTTGCTTAACAAATTTGCTTACAATAGAAACCACAGAAGATTCTCCTAAGGCCCCCAATTTAGGGTTTAGGGTTTAGGGTGATACGATCAATACTTTCTACTGCAAATTCTTCTGTAGTTTGTTCCCGTAATTTGAGAGTCTTCATAATCGCGGATCGAGCTTCAGTCAGAACTTGATACATGCGGTAGGTACTGGACAGGGGTTTCCACCAAACTGTAGTTTGGGGACAAAATTTCAATATCCTCGCAAACCACTCATGGCATTGCATTGGCAAACCTAGTCTTGATTTAGGCTTGGGGTCCAGGGCTTGCAGTTGAGGATTTGAAAGGCAGGCTGCTTCGTGCTAGCGAAGTGGCTCGTTGTTGAGAAGGAGGCTGGAGCCCCTTCTCATGTTGAGGCTACAGCCCTAAACCCTAAACCCTCAACCCTAAACCCTGAACCCTAATCTAGGTCGTCCCTTTGCCTGTAAACTTGAAGGTCCACATATCGAATAATCAAATACTTGCCCCAAGCCCATACGATCACCAACCTAGACCCTGAGCAGTTTACTGTTTGAACCCTGAGGATAGCCCCAAAACCCTAAGGGTCCAAGTACCCAATAATCATACACTTATCCAAAACCTGTACTATAATTATTATTACCCCAATCCCAAATACCTAATTATTGTGTACTTGGACCCTCAGGGAAAGTGCCTTCCATGGGCGGCAAAGAAGATAGGTCCTCTGGCCGCAAAGAACACCGGATGCAACATCAGCTCGTAAGATTCAGGTCTACAGGGCAAAGAGCGCGCTAAAGGTTTAAGGTTTTGAGTTCAAGGCTGACAGAATAGGTTTGAAGGTTTCAGGCTTCGGGTTTATAATGTTCAGAAATCAACGTTTAGGCTGTAGTATCTGGTGGACAATGTGTACAGCTTGTGGCTCCAGGCGAGCAGAACATCCCTCCTCCGCAAAAAAAGTCGCAAGCCAATGTAAGAAAAGGATGCTACTCTTTACAGGACCCTGTTTCTTCCGTATTCCCGGAGCAGTGCCTACAGTTAACCCAGTTCAGCAGTGTTCTCCTGGTGGGTGGACCAGGTAAGATTACATATTCTTCGCATAGAGTACTTTGCTCGAAAGGCAGGTATGGTACTCTGCATTGGGGGCTCTAACCCCTAAACTCTACTGTCTGCAACAAAATCTGGTAGTTTCCTTAAATGAGGGGACCCAATATAGACCTCAAAATACTCTAATCCTCATTATGGGACCCCTAAAAAGGTAGCCCTAATATTGGGAAAACCCCCATCTCTTGCTCAGTCGAAGATGCAGCTGCTCCTTGAGGATCGTGGCCGACAACACTTTCGCCCGCATGGCTGATCGAAAAGCCTGGCCAACGTGCCACTTGCCCTAAGGGTCCAAGTACACAATAATTAGGTCCCTTTAAAGGGGATCTATAGGGGTATATAAGGGTATATAGGGTTTAGGGTCCATGTACACAATAATTAGGTACTTGGGATTGGGGTAATAGTAATTATAGTACAGGTTTCGGCTAAGTGTATGATTATTGGGTACTTAGACCCTTAGGGTTTGGCGCTTGGTCGATTGAGAAAATGGAAGCACAGCATGGTTTAGGGTTTAGGGTGAAGGGCTTGGGGAGTTCTCCAAATCATAGCTGCAAAAGAAAACGTAACTCAAATGGAAACCTTTTCCTACAGGCTTCAAGTGGTTTTGGTGTACAGGCTACTCTACCTAGAATAGATTTTAGGGGAATAAGTCGCATCTGTTATACAGGGACTGTGGGACAGTATCGGCAATTATTCAGGCTTAGGCTTACATGCGTTAAGATGTTACACTACACCCTAAAGCCGATCCCCGAGCCGCCTCAGATATCGTCTAGGATTCTCGCAAGATTCTTGATGCTGGGCAGTTGCCTTCAACAAGTCTTATGATGAGGACATTAACTAGGCCCCTATACCCTACACCATTTTGAGAATACTGTACCTAACCTTATGCCCAAGTATCTCTTATATGCAAAAATGAGGTACACTAAACCCTTAACCCTAAACCCCAAAACAATGGGTATGGCATAGCCATGTGGCTAAGTTCACATTTCGTCAGGGCCTGATCTGACTGTACCTTGTGCTATGTTGTTTCGGGTCTAGGGTTTAGGGTTTAGGGTCCAGCGGTCTAGGGGTTAAGGGTTTAGGGTCTGGGGTTTAGGGCTTATAGGCTTTAGGGCTTAGGGTTTACGGTTTGGGGCTTAGGGCTTGGGTTTTAGGGCTTAGGGTGTATACACCGTCCAAACAATGGGCTTCTATTGCTATGCCACATGCAGATGGCTTCATACCAGAAGAACTCAGTCCAGTCGTGCAGCTTTAGCCTCAATCCCTGCGCCTTTAATCCCAAACCCTTTAAGCCGATCGCTGAGCCTAGTCCTAGATTTTAAGCCTAAAGCCCCCTAAATCCAACATCCTGAAGCCCTTAACTCAAACCCTGAGTCCTTATAACCCCCAAGCCCAATTCAGCCAGATACATCCAGCAAGGTAAGACAAAGCAAAGCCCTGCGCACCTGGTCCCCGATCTCCCGGATAGCCGGACCAAGGAAGATGGGATCACCTTTCTTGGGGTTTAGAGGTTTGAGGGTTGAGGGTTTAGGGGTCTAGGGCTTAAGGTTTAGGGTTTAGCACCACGCAGCTGAGGTTTAGGGTTTAGGGCTTACTTACTGGTGATTAGAAGGGAATAAAGGAATAGAATCCCTATATGATACATTCTCTGCCAACCCCCAGTAAGCTTGGGGTTGAGGGATCCGATCGGCAGATTTTAGGTTCTGGCTCGTGGCTTCAGGCTTGACTTTCTTGCCCTGTCACAAAGTGCTTAGGGTTTAGGCACCTTGTCTCTGCTTCCACCGCCGGTGTGCCAGCTGAAGGAACGGAGATTGCAGTGGAGGAACTTGAACTTAACTTTGACTTACCATATCGCATATACATATGTCAATAAATCAATATGTATATATGGAATATGCACATGGTGCACAATGGGGTTTCCTTATATGCTAACTTCGTTTAAGGCACTCAGCGGCAACATAGAAAACCAGAGGGGCAAAGGTTTGAGCTCAACATGGTCTTCACGTTTGTAAGACCGCTACTGCTTTAAGGAAACATCTGAAGTCCAAGGGTAGAAGTATGAGCCCCTAACATGGGCCGTCAGGCCTTTTTAGGGGAATTCTAGGGACCCTTAAGGGTACATATGCATTGTATAGTAGGTATATAAGGATCCCAGGGGTTAAGGGCCCATACTAAGGGCCGATGGTTTTAACCTTAGATGAAGAAGCTACTTACAAGGATTCCGCAAGGCCCATGTACCTGTATACGGGGGTTTCCCAAAAGTAGGGGTACAGCGTCCACAGTATGTAAGACGTTAATATGGCCGTTTTCTAGGGATAGATCTATATATATATATACATATATATATATGGGGGTATATACATACGGTTTAGACTCTCCGAAAAGTCCCTATAATAGGGGTGATCGTGTTTTGGGGTCTGTGTTGCCCCCCCCTTTATTTTGGGAAGCTCCCATCTACTTAGGCCCCAGAGGGCCTCTCTGGCAACCCTGGGGACTCCAAGCATTTTAGGGTTTAGGGTTTAGGAATAGTGCATGGGATTTACGCTTTATGCAGGTACCAGTACCTGGTCCCTTTGGGGAATATGCTCCATGTCACCGCAAAGTCTCAGGCCTGAATACCACAAGCCTAAGCCCCCAAACCTCAAACCCTAAACCCTAGATCCCACACGCAAAACCCTACACCCCAAAGCCGAAACACTCGGAACCTAAACGCTGAACCGCTCTTCTAAGGGGGCGTGGTTTAGCGTCCGGGGCTAAGGTTTTATGGTTTCAGGTGTGGAGTTTAGGGTGTTCCAAATTAGCTTAGGGGAGGGTACATTCATTCGTAAAATATGATATATTCCGGCTCGTATCTCTTCATATACCTATAGTTGCCCTATATATCCCTGTAGACCCTGAACCCTATATATCCTAAACCCTACACCCTAAACCCCCACTCTTAACCAGTCTTCAGCATGCTCGCCTTGGGCGACCAGAAGCCCAGCGTCCTCGTGCGTTGAGATGGATGCTCGAGATGGTTCATGGCACTAGCAACTACTTAAGGGCTTAGGTTTAGGGTTAAGCGTTTCGGATTTAGGGTTTAGAACTATAACCCTAAGGGTCCAAGTACCCAATAATCATACACTGATCCAAAACCTGTTCTATAATTACTATTACCCAAAACCCAAGTACACAATTATTTGGTACTTGGACCCTCTGGGTAAGGTTTAGACACTTGCCCAGGTTCAAGTGGAGGGCTCGACGAGGAGATGCTTCAGAACTGGATGGCGCTACACTTGTTTTTGCAGATTCTTCATTGGTACCCAGAGGATCCTAGGTACCTCTAATCCAAACCAAAATTACCAATTCCCAGTATAGAAACCCTACTTTGTACCGTATAGATGCTTAAGGCCCTAAACCCTATATATGCCTATATTGGCCCTAGCAACCCTACTTTGTACCATGTAGGTACTTAGAACCCTTTGGGGTAGCTGGGTAGACCTCTGCGTGGCTGTACGAACTTCTGAAGCTGGTAGCCATACTTCTCCTGCTTCTATGGGGTTTCCCAAAAGTAGGCGTACCTTATTAGGGTAGAGAGGTATATGTGAGGTTTGGGGCTTACGGTTCCCGAAATTAGTGGTACCCTTTTTGGGGGGTCCGCATAATTAGGCTTATAGTATATCAGGGTCCGTATTGGGGTCCCCCCACTTAGGGACTCTACACTCCCAGTATCCCCTTTAATAACCTCTATAGTGCTCCCCTATATAATCCCCCTTTAAGGAGTTTAGACTATAGCTCATATTATCCTGACCCAGGTTGAAAGTTCCATCGAGCCCACACGAACCCTAAATCTGCAGATTGAACTCCCAGGCTTGAGGTTCTTCTTTGTAACTTTGGGTTTAGGGTTTACGGATTAGGGGGCTTAGGGTTTAGGATTTAGGGATTTAGGGTGTAAGGTATAGGGTTCCATAGCATCAAGCCGGCTTTGTGTCTGGACTGACCCAAGAAGAAGGACCCGTAGAAGAGAATTGAACTGGCACGCGAGCCCACGGCTCCTTAGACTGGGTTGCTGTAGTAAATTATAGAGCTTCCTTATTTACAGTTCCTCAACGGCAACCCAGTAGAGGGTCAAGCAGCATAAATGAAAGCGGGCGGTCCAGCTGGGTCCCTAAAACCTAAACCCAAAGCACAGGCCCTTTCAGGCACACCGACAGAACACATCACGGTCTCCGCCCTAATATTCAAAGGTACCAAAATAAGACGTGGTGTCTCTCTTCAGGAGAAATCTGCACACTAAAATAGAGCGCAGTTTAAGGTTTAAGGACCAACCCTAAACACTAAACCCCTAAACCCTAAACCCCTTAACCCTAAACCCTAGGGTTGGGGTCCTGTGAGACTGCCATCCTTTCTAGGGAGGCCCTGCGATGGCATCCATGTTAGATTGGGGGGAGAATATTACGCCATTTTGGAAAACCCGAAAATTCTGCAGGACATATTGGGTACTGCCCCCTGCCAGTAACAGTCTATATTAGGGGTCCTATTAAGGGCTATATATACCCATATTATAGTGATTATCCAACTGTTGCTGAGGGGGGGGCAGTACCCCCAAAGTATATATTTCTTTGTAAGAAACTACAGGAGCTACCTATGCTTGCAGCAAGATGTCTAATTCTTTTGCTACCTAGTCAAACCTAATCTATAAATCCTAAACCCTAGCCCCAAAATCCTAAACCCTAAATCGTAAATCCTAAACCCTAGGGTTTCGGGTTCAGGGTTTCCCCGGCATTCGACCCACCTATTCTCATCCAGCCTGTCGTGCGCGGGCCTCCGGAGCACCAGCAGTATCCTGACGAAAGAAGCACTGACTCAGCACATCTGGGTAGGTCCCAAAATTATGGGTACCTATGTGGGGGCCCCCATAATAAGGAGTATAATATTTTGAGGTCTATATCTATTTAGGGAAACTTCCATTTCTTCAATGTTTATGTTACCCAAGGGGACCAAATACTGCGTGTATATGTATGGAGTACATGCCCGGACCTTGAATACTTACACCGTCACCTCTTTTAGCCCCAAGGGCATAGTGTACAGGTATCCAGCCCTTTAGGTTAAGTCTCTCCTAGAGAGTTGGCCAGTTTTGTGCTGAAGAGATGTCAGCCCGAGCTATGCAATTTTCGTCTTTAGGGGCTCAGGCGAAAACCTCCACATAGTTTAGGGTTTAGGGTAAGTCCCAATCAGGCAGCAAACCTTCCACCCGTACTCCCTTCTAGAACCCTCATAGGCGCTTCAAGCCCAGAACTCGACCTCCACAGCAGGGTGGTTTCGCCCTGGTGGTCGTTTCAGTTCGGGCTCCCCTGTCGCAGCCCCGAAGCAATGTCGCACTGTTCAGGGGCCTCAGAAAAAATTCCATCAAAGTAGCGACAAGCAGGGAAGAGTCATTGTTGTTTCAAAAATTCCCATGGAACGTCAAGAATTGAGGCAGTTTCTAAGGGTCCAAGTACCCAAATGTTAGGGCTCTAGGTGCCAAATACCATTCACATTATAATGTTCCTGGCCCTTAGGGATTGTGTAGCCGGAATCCCCAAGACGCTGAAAGCCCCGGGCAACTCAAACATTGCACTGGCAACACCGAGTATCACTACGACTACGGTCACCCAGCCCTTCCTTTGCTTCTGGTAATATTCCTAATTCTGATCTCCTCCACTGTCATTAAGGGTATCGTTAAACAGTTATATTTGTTGGCGGCTAGTTGTAGTAATGCTGAGAAAAGGGAGTATTTAACATTAGGAAGCTGGGAATCGTAGCGGCGCCCTCCTGCCGCGTGTCTTTCCCGAGGTGGCGCACGCGGCTAACTTCTGGGACCTGGGCGGCAAGTGCAGTGGGCTCATCAAACCATCCAGGATGCAATGCAGGTCCTGACCTGTACGATGGTATGCTGCAAGTTGCTACACCATACCATGCCCCTGCACACTCTGCTATTACACCACAGTCTACTGTCTACTATCCTGAACTATGATCCCTAAGGGTCTAAGGACCCAAATAATAGGGCTTCAGGGCCCCAATACCGTTTATATTATAGTATGTGGGCCCTAAAATCCTATTATTTGGGTCCTTGGACCCTTAGGGATTGTTAAGTTGTGGAACCGTCGCCTGGGCCCGGGACGTAAGAGCGTTAGTCATGTAGGTCAAGTGAGAGCACAATGATAAAGAACATCCCATGCAAGAAAGGTGTCTATTAGGTGGACCCCCCACCCAGGAATAGTGAATATTATGGATAACAAGGATTACATATGTATATATACTAGGGTCCTCTTATATTCTTATTATAGCACTATNNCAGGGTGGGGGGTCCTCCAAACGTGTACACTACAAAAAAACCCAAACTCCAACCAATACATGGTCTCAGACCCAAGGCTACACCCCAACTCCTCAAATTCGTGAAAAATGTCCCATAGCTTGCGCATACCCCAAAGGGGAGCTTCTCAAAATGATACCTCTGTATACATCCATAGGAAAAGGAACCCTCATCATGGTGTTTGTCCCCATTATAATAGCCCTTCATAAGGACGTAAGATGACGTAAGAATAACTTGGTGAGGGTTAGGGTCTAGCATTTAAGGTACCCTGCAGAGCCTGCCCTCCAAATGCAGTGAGGAATAAGGTTTTTGGGCTCCTAATCCTTAAACCCTAAACCCTCTACAAGAATGATACAAGGATTATAAGGGGTTAGGTTTTGGTGATCCTTTAGGATTTCATATTATCACATAAAAGCTGGGGCCCAGTCGATGCACTGCCGACCTGCACAAAGAGGCACAGAACAGGTGGTAATTGTATGGAACTGATTTAGGGTTTAAGGTTTAT
>CAJNIZ010005447.1:10825-27324 GCA_905231905.1 Symbiodinium pilosum
ACCCTAAACCCTAAACCCTCCACTCAAGGGGGACAATAACATCAACCCAGGTCATTGCCAACTTGGGGGATGACTAAACTATGTGTTGTGTACCCTACAGAAACCCACAAGCCCAAGTTGTGGCCCAGAGTTATAGTCCCCCTTAAGTANNAGAATATGGGGTATATGGGTATCTTTTTGTAATATACCCAAAGCCATATTCTATCTACTTAAGGGGGACGATAATGCAAAGGGGAGAATATTAGGCTTAGACTTTAGGCCCCGAGTTTGAAACGTACTTGAAGGTTCATTAGGGTTTAGGGCGTAGGGACTTAGTAACTACTGTAGATCGACGCTTATTTCGAGTATCATCCACTTAACGCCCGTACGACCTGTCCCTATAAGGTTTTCAAAGGGCCGCCTCACTTGAAGGTTCATGGGTTACGAAGTCCCATGGACCTTCAAGTAGATTTTGGTTCTGGGGCTGGGGCTCTTCGTTTTGGGGAATGCGGGTTCTTGTCCTGTAAAGGCATGAAGCCCGGGATTAAGTCTCAGGAGCTGGGGTGTAGGGGCTGAAGTCTCAGGGCTTTTGGCTGAAAAGGTAAGGTTTACTCTCTTCCCCAATAACCAGGGCTAAAAGAGTTTAAATTTTACTATAGAGACCCAACAAGGAAGCCCAAAAAGGCTAAAGTTCTTCTATTGGCTAAGTAAGTTTACTAAACTAGGGGCTTGCGAGTTTTAGGGCCTCGGCCTAGGATCTACTGTTGAGGGGATTAAGGGACTTTGGCTTTGGCACGTGATCTAGGGTTGAGAGCTGCATCTCTTATGGATCTCCAAGGGTTTAGGGGCTTAGGGGTTTAGGGTTTAGGGGCTGAGGGGTTTAGGGTTTAGGGTTGAGGGTTTAGGTTTTTAGGGGTTTAGGGTTTAGGGAGCCCTGAACCCCAAACCCTAGACCCGAAACCCTAAACCTTCTCGCGTTGAGGTTTGCAGGATTCAAGGTCTAGTGGTTTCAGGTGTAGAGTGAAGGCTCAAGATCTGAGATGTTGGGTTTGGTTTAGAGTTTAGGGTTTTGGCTTTGGGAGTTGTGGGGTTTAGGGTTCGGGGGGTCTAGGGGTTTAGGGATGGGGCTGCGAGTTCGGTCACGCATGCCGTCTTTTAGAGTACAGCGCAGAATGCAGAGTGGCCCATTGCCGGATGTGTATGGCTTAGGATTCGGGATTTAGGGTATGGAATTCATGGAATTTCCAGAAACTGCAGGCCTTCATAGAAGGTGTAGGCTCCTTGCAGTTTAAGACATCATCAATCCTCGAGAGTGAACTTTCGGCGTTTGCGCTCGGCCTCGGAGAGCTGTTCGACAAGCGCCTTGCGGAGGGAGCTCCAGCGCCACAACCGGGCGGCATCCGAAAAGTTATAGTCCCCCTTAAGTAGATGGACTATGGGGTATAAGGGGATCTTATTAGAATATACCCAAAGCCATATTCTATCTTCTTAAGGGGGACTATATGTTCATCCCCCCTGTCCGCACCACAAAAAGCGTGATAGGCCACCAGCAGTCCCTTGTCCTTCATGGGATCAAGCATACATAGAAGCTGAACAATATCATGATGCAGCATCTTGTCACAAAGTGGGAGATCTAGGATGTCGGGATTACGGAGTAAGTCTAATTACTTCAGGAATTGGCTTAGATATGTCTGCAGGGCCTCTGATGATGGCTGCACATTCTGCCTCTTGAAGCGCATCATGTAGCCTTCGCGTACTACCCATGTGGATGTTGGAGACTATCTCAGCACAGCACCTACTGGACATGCCAAATACAGCAAAGAGTGTTTCAAAGCAGTTTTTATCGCAGCGAAGACCGTCCCGGCATCGCTTATGGATCAGTAGCGCAGTCAATTCTGTCAAGAACCGTTGTTATTGAAGCTGCGCTGCGAAGGAATCAATATTCTGGTTGAGTGGCTCCAGATATAATTGGCAAGCCTGCCAGATAATCGGCTGTGCTGGCTTGACCCGTGCTCGGTATCTGCTGCGAACTTCAACATATACTACGTCCGTCTGAGGTCTGATGCTTCAAGATTCACTGGGAAGCTCTCTTCAACTGATTTGTGCTGCCTACAATTGTTTTTTGCAAGGGTTGCTTGGATCACCGAGTTGTTCGGTGGTGGTGCCTGAAACAAAAACAAATCCCAGTACTGAGGTCCTTAGAGGGTTTAGGGTTTGCAGAGTCTGGTATATGAGCAAAGCTACTTTTCCAAATGCTGTATGGGGTAGGGGTCGATCCTGCGAACCTCACGTATTTCTGGAGAAGCAGCTAAGCAAGAACTTGGAGAGGATGTCTGGTGTCAAGAAGTACCAGCTTGCGCTTAGGTTATATCAACATTCTTCCGATGTGTGGGAAACTCTCATATTCTCATATTCCAGTGCCTAAATTTCACAATGACTGAGACCCCGACAATGCCAGTCACGATGTCACCGAGGGAGTTGCCCCAAGGGACCACGGTGCTCTCCAAGACAAACCGGGACCTGCCAACAGGGCTTGCGGGACAACAGGACCCTAAACCCTAAACCCTAAACTGCGGAACCGTTAACCTTTCCTGAAACCGTTTACCCCCTGAATACCTAAACCCCCCAAACCCCCTAAACCCTTACCCCCTACACCCTGAACCGCCTAGAACCTTAAACCTATAATTTTGAAACCACTAACTTCCTTCTGTCTATGGTCCTAACCACAGGCTCCTAATTTGGGCGCCCTTAATTGGATTTCTAATGGCTTATAGGGCGTATACTATGCGTTTAGGGACAGTATGTTGGCCCGAAAGCCTAATTCCAGACCTTGAAACCCAGACTCTAAACACTAAATCCTAAACCCTGAATCCAAGCAGTAGTATGGGCGAGTCGCAGGGGGACCCATGATTCATCTTAGCTGTCTTCGGGACACCCTTTAAAAGTTAAAACTTGTAGCCTCCCTATTGAAAAAAGGGTGGAAACCCAAAAGTTAACGTCCCAACAGCCAGGAACCCTAAACCCTAAACCCCAAATCCTAAACTCTAAATCCTCAACCCTTCATCCTAAACCCTGTATCCTAAGTAGTTCCACAGGGAGGGGTCCTAAGGAGACCCATGATTCTGGGGCCCAAACCCTAAACCCTAAACCCTAGATCCTAAACCCTAAACCCTAAATCCTAAACCCTAAACCCTAAATCTTAAACCCTAAATCCTAAACCCTAAATCTTAAACCGTGAACCCTAAGCGCTAGCCAAGTGATTCTGGGTCCGCTGGCACGCCCAGAAAGAAGGCCACCGTCTTACAGCAGCTCGTCAGCTCCTCTTTTTGTCGGAATTTTAATTTAGGGGTTTAGGGTTTAGGGTTTTAGGGTTTTAGGGTTTAGGGATTTAGGGTTTAGGGTTTAGGGTCGTCGGATTTAGGGGCTTAGGGCTGAGGGTTGGTTTAAGGATGTAGGGATGTAGGGATTGTAGGAACTTGGGGGCTTAGGGATTTAAGGATTTAGGAACATAGGGATTTAGAATTTAGAATGTAGGATATAGGAATCTAGGGGTTGGGATTTAGTTCTTTTAAGGTTTATGGTGTCAAGGTTCACATGTAGGAGCTGAATTTAGGGCGCAAGGGTCGGGATTCTTTCGCAAAGCCCCAACGAATACGACTCTGGGCAAGGCAACAGCAAGGACAGGGGACAAATCCTCAACCCTAAACCCTTCGAGTCCCGCTTAAGTAGATAGAATATTAGGGTTACATAGGGATTATGGAAAAGAAGATGGAAACTACTATTCAGGGATTAGGGTGTAGGGGTATATTCCCCGTCAAGTAGATAGAATATGGTGTATATGGGGATCTTATTGAAATATACCCAAAGCCGTATTCTATCTACTTAAGGAGGACTATAACCCTAAGCCCTAAACCCTAAACCCTAAATATTTGTTTCCATTCTCTTCTCCATTATCCCCTTATAACCCCTATATAACCCCTAGAAAACCCAGGAACTTAATCCATATCCTAACCCTAAAACTCCAACTGTCCTTGGCAACAGCCAGCAAGAAGAGCACCTGAGGCAGTTGGCTGGTCGGTGGCAGCTCCAAGAAAAAGGACACACCCCGAACCCAAATCCCTAAACCCTAATCCCAAAACCCAAATCCTAAACTCCAAACCCTAATCCCTAAAGCCTAATCCCTAACCCTAATCCTAAACTTCAGATCCTAAACCCTAATCCTAAACCCAAATCCTAAATTCCAAATCCTAAACCCTAAAGCCCAATCCCTGAATCCTAAACTCTGAACCCTAGGGACACCTTGAACACCAAAGACCTTCAGCTCGAAAATCTCATACAAAGGTTCTAAAACGGTTTAGGGTTTAGGGTTTAAGGGTTTAGGGTTTTAGGGTTTTATGTTTAGGGTTTAGGGTTTTAGGGTTAGGGTTTGAGGTTTAGGGGTTTAGGGTTTAGGGTCTCTGTCGTCTGAGGGAAGCTCCTAGCAGGACCTGTGGGTAAGGGTATTTTTGGTTTAGGGTTTAGGGTTTAGGGTTTAGGGTTTTAGGTTTTAGGGTTTTGATCTGGGGTTTAGGGTGTAAAGATTGCGAACGCTTCTTGGGAGGCTTCTGTGGGTTTAGATTCATGTTCTGGACCATGTGCCAGCCAAGTGAAGCCCCAACCTCCGCAAGGATCCCAAACTGATGAAATCTACCTCTTCGTTATATCATCACCTCCTAGAATATAGGGTTTAGGGTTTAGGGTTTTGAGTCCCCCTAAAGTAGGTAGAATATGTATATACCCAAAGCCATGTTTTAGCTACTTAAGGGGGGCTATCATCATGAACCCCCGAAGCCCCACTAACAAGGAAGATTCCCGAGAAATAGTCCGGGGCTACGTGAGGACACTTTTCCTTGAGGGAGGTTTGGAGGTCTATGAAGAGGGGAGGTGACTAAAGACAATGTAGGAATGAAGTTCTTTACGAGCCAAAACCAAAAGGATCACTGGGATAGTTTCGTGAAATTTGGAGCACTGCTAAGCAAAAATCCTCCTGATCGCAGGCTCTTCATACTGAAGCCCAATGATCTAAGCCTCCTGGTTTAGGGTTTATGATTTAGGGTTTAGGGGTTTAGGGTTTAGGGTTTAGGCTTTAGGAAGGCTCATTTTGAAGGTTTAGGCTGTACTCTTAGGGCCATCGCAGCTGCGCGTTTTCGACTTACCGGCTTATGGCCTAGGGCTGGCCTGTTATCGGTGCGCCCGGCCTCTGTTATTACTATTACTAGGTTGGCCCCTAAAACCCATTGACAAATATCAGTATATATGGTCCCCTATTAAAGCCATTAGGGAAAATATTGAATATCCCAGGGGCCTACCAGATTATTAGGACTATTCTTATTAGTACTATTGTTAGTATTGTTATGACTACTTTTTTTCGCTACTGTTTCTATTCTTACTACACCTAGGTGGGATGGAGATGACGTCAGAGACTCGCCCAACTTCGGAAGTCTTCCAACGAAGTAGCTTTTAGGGCTTAGGGTCGGTTTAGGGTTTAGGGCTTTAAGGTTAAGAAGTCAGGGACTTTCTATTTGGGGGAAATTCTCTTCATATCCGGAATTCTTCGACGCGCCATTCAGCAGCCCCTGTACATTCTTTTCAGCCATACAAATCCCAACAACTCCTTTGTGGTGCTTAAGGGAAATTGTGGAGTGGATCCCAATAATAATCCCTACAGAATCCTCTTATCATATATGCTATAGTCTAAACTCCTTAAAGGGGGGTTATTTAGGGGATTATATAGGGGACTACTATAGGGGTTGTTAAGGGTGATACTAGGAGTTAAGACAGTGGCTCATATATGCCCCTATAATGGTACCTATATTCACTCCCCCACTCTCCCTTAAGCACCTCTTGCCTGTCCCCTCTACAAGAATTCCAAGTCGAGAGGTCAAATTAGGCCTTGCAGGAGTTTCTCAAAAGAATCTTAACCCTCATCCCTAAACCTTAAATCTAATCCCTAAACCCTAGACCCTAAAACCCTACAACCCTACAACCCTAAAACCTTAACACCCTAAGACCCTAAAACCCTAAACCCTAAACCCTAATCTCCAAACCTCAAACCCTAATCCCTGAACCCTAAACGGAGAAACGCCTGAGCAAGGACCCTGTCTGAGCTGCGTGCAGAGGAAGCCTTCGCTAGAAGAGTAGTCCTCGAAGCAACAGGTTTAGGGGTTTTGGGTTTAGGGGTTTAGAGTTTAGGGGTTAGGGGGTTTAGGGGTTAGGGGGGTTAGGGGTTTAAGGGTTAGGCGGTTGAGGAGTTTAGGGGTTTAGGGGTTCAGGGGTTTAGGGTTTAAGGTATCACGTTGAAACCGCTGTGTGGGCTGCGGTCTCTTGAGCTCACAATGTCTTCCCAAATAACAGTTATCCTTTTGAAGCTCAATATCCTTTTATGCTGCAAGAGCATTGAAAACATCCTGCCATAAACTTTAAACACTAAAACAGCTGTGATCTATGAATGGCAGACCTTGTTTGATCACTTGTTTGGAGCTAAGGAGCTTTTGGTCTGAAGAGCGTCCCCCCCAGGGTTTATGGTTTACGGCTTAGGGTTAGATATACCCTCCCGGAAACTAACATGGAAACCCAAAAAGGGCCCTATAAAGACTACAGTCCCTTTAAAGGGGGGCTATATGGGTTTCCATGTTAGTTTGGGGGACTATAATCATATCAGCTCACAAGTTGAGCAAGGAAGGCCTTCATTCGGATTCAAAAGCCCTAAACCCCTAACCCCGAAGCCCTAAATAGTAGCTTCCATTTTCTTTTCCATTATGCCTATTCGGCCCCTACATCCTGAACCCTTCTAAAACATACATGTAGGTTTGGAGTTGGAGAATCCTCAAACCCTGAACCCTAAACCCCAGCACCCTAAAGTAGGGTTTAGGGTCTAGGGTCTAGGGCCCAAACCCTATACCCCAATACCCTAAAGCCTAAACCCCAAACTCGCAACTTTCGAATTTGCAGCGGGGCTACGAAGATGGTAGAGGTAAATTGTAGGTTCCTTGGACCTATACCATAATGAAAATTGTATCTTTTAGTATTTGTTCAGGGCTATGCTATACTAAACCCTAAACCCTAAACCCTAAATAATCTCTAAGGACAGTACAGTAAAGGCTTGTGAGCTGCAAGTTGCAGCTTTCAGGGCTTTCGCCTAGAACCTTTTTTAGGGTTCAGGGATTCGGGGTTTAGGGGTTCAGGGTTTAGGGGTTTAAGGTTTAGGGATTCGGGTTTTAGGGATTTAGGGGTGTTGGGTTTTGGGTTTAGGGTCGCCATGTGATTTGGTTTCCGTTTGAGTCTCTCCCCTTCACAGTAACAGTTACCACAAGAAATACTAGGAGTTCTACTGGGCCTGACTCAGGGCCAGTAAAAAGCCCCTGCAAAGGACAGTTAATTACTGGGAGGGGGAATGACCCAAATGATGGGTTGAGGGTTTAGGGTGTAATGTACTACCCGTACGAATACACCTCTACACAAACAACCCCAATGAAGTATGACTATGTGCCAGGGGATCTATGCTTCCTAGGCGATTGGTTGCGTTTTCCCTCCTAGGGGAAACCCTGGGAAGGTGATCATGTCGCAGTTGACCGGGCTGGCTCTCCATTTTGGGGAACAAAATCTTTGTATACTTTCCAAGCCCAAAACCTGCGCGACCTACCAAACCTCTAAGCGGTTTTGTTTAGGGTTTAGGGTCCAGCTCAAATACTTAGCCAAAAAGGAAACCCTAAACCCTAAACCCACTCTTTTGTATGGAAACTTTCAACCAACATGCAGGCCGAGTCACGCTGGGTACACGGCTGGCACCTCGAAGGACAGGAGGCTTGGAGCCGAGGATTGAAAGTTTAAGGGGTCTAGAGCTGAGAATTTAGGGTTTAGGGGGTCTAGAGCTGAGAATGTAGGGTTTAGGGTTTAGAGTTTCAATGGGGGTTTTATAGGGATTATATAGGGGTATAAGATTAGGGTTATGTAGGGGATAATGGAAAAGAACATGGAAACTACTAACCCTAAACCCTACACCCTAAGCGGACTGTATTTGTTTGCATGTTTGCCTGGTGGAGGGTTAGATCTGGGAGGGAGTGGGTTTGGAGCGTTTGGGGTTTAGGGTTTGGGCTTTGGGGTATAGGGTGTATAGTCCCTCTTAAGTAGATAGAGTATGGGATATATGGGGATCTTATGATAACATACCAGAAGCCATATTCTATCTACTTAAGGGGGAATATAGGGTTTAGGATCTGGGTTCTTGGCTTGGACTTGAAGAGGAGTTCATTCTTAGAGTCGCGCATTGAGGGTTTTCACGTTTTAGGGCCTCTGCCACGACCACGAAGGATACTGAAAATCCTCCATGACCCTAGGTACCTCATGCCTCGGGAATTGTGGCATCATACATGGTATACCACCGTCATGCACTAGCAACATTTGTAATATCAACCTGGAAAAAAAAGTGTTCACGTCATGTTCCGTTTCATTTTCCACTTAAACTCCAATTTGAAATCGGTTCCGTTTCTTTTCCCTTCCCTGATAACCCATGTATTTCCATTCCTGGGCGGGATATCCAGGGTTTAGGGTGTGCGGTTCAGGGTCTTGGGCTTCGGGTTTAGGGGCTTAGTGGGCTTTTGAACCTGCCCTAGTCTCCCCAAAATAAATGGAACCTCAAAGCGAGATTGACATAGACTGCTGTCCTTTTTGTTTTAGGGAGGGTGCTCCCTAGGGCTTTTGATGCTGGGCAAATGAAAAGGGCTTGGTATACGGGTCTGACTGAATCCACGCAGCAGTGGCATGCTGAACTTTTCCAAACTACCAGGGCTTTCATGAAGACTAGGAGTTTTGGAGAAAACGCTTTCTATGGTTGGCAAGGAAAGCCACAAAGCTAAACACACCTTAACTAAAGAATGTCAAACCAAGATTCCTAATATGAGCTATTAAGCCTAAACTCCTAGTATCCCCCTTACTGAGACCTATAGCATTCCCAAAAATAGTCCCCATCTAACCCCATTGAAGGAGTTCAGACTATAGCTCATACGGTTTAGGAAAATTGCTCAAAATTTGGGAGCATTGCTGGAATCTAGCGTCGGAAGCCTTCAAGCCGCTCCGGACGGGGACCAGTTCATGGATTAGGGTTCAGGGCTTAGGGTTTAGAGTGAAGGGCTTAGGGTTCAGAGTTTGGGGTTAGTAGTTTCCATTTTCTTTTCCTTCTCCCCTACATAACCCCAATATTGTACCCCCATATAATCCCTATATAACCCCATTGAAACCCTAAACCCTCAATTAAGGGTTTGGGTTTAGGGCTTCGAGTTTAGAAGTGGCGGCCCGGGTCTGGAAGGCAGAAGCCTTCAGAAACCTTGGCCCGCCATCCTAGCATGGAAGCAGCAACACAAGTAGCAACAATAATGACATGGTATCTTTCCTATCCTGATTATGACTATTAACTCTAAACCCTAAACCCTAAACTTTAAATCCTAAACCCTCAGCACTAACCCCTACAGTAAACCCTAAACGGCACGTTGCAGAATAGTCATGACTAGCAATGGAGCCCATTCCGCCCCCACCACGAACCCCAAGATCCTGCAACATGCGGGTTTACGGTTGAGACTTCAAAGTTTAGAGCTTAAAGTTTACGTTTTAGGTCTTAGGGTTTAGGGGTTTAGGGTTCAGGGGTTTAGGGTTTAGGGTTTACGGTTTAGGGTTTTCGGGTTTAGGGGTTTAGGGCTTAGGGGTTTAGGGTTTAGGGTTCAGGGGATTAGTGGTTTAGGGGGTTTAGGGTTTGTTGGTTTAGGGCATTCGGGGCCCAAACCGAATGTAAGCTACTACATACAAATCCAGTTCTGCTACCCAAACCTCTAGTTCGTCTTTTACCGCCGTCCTCAGAGAATTCCACGAAACGAAAGCCCTACAACTCAACACCCCACAGTCTCAAATAACAACCCCAAAGTTCTTGCCCCATGAACCTTCTACATTGCTGTCTCAACCCCAAACCCCAAGCCCAAAACCCAAAACCCCAAGCCCTAAAGCTTTTCTACTCCTCATTGGGCTTTTGGGATGAAATAACACGTTTCAAGCCATATTCAGCAAGCTTTGATATGGGGCTTGAACCAAAAAGGTACGCGCGAATTGTATCCAACGCATAGGTTGGCATATTCCAACAGCACCCTAAACACTAAAACGCATATCACCAATGGCACCTGTAGGGGGGGATACGGGCGATAACCTGCTCAACAGGGACGCAGTAAACCCCAAGGTCTGAAATTCCAACCTAAACCCCAACCCCCAAGCCCCAAACATCAAACCAAAACTCCCCAAACATCATACCCTGAACCCCAAACATCAACCCCTACACACTGAACCCCAAATATGAAACCCTAAACCTGAAATTCCAACAGACCCTAAACCCTAGACCCTAAACCCTAAATCCTCAACCCTCTGTCGCCTTCGGCCCGTCGTCGCTCGACAAGAAGATGCCCACACCTGGGTTGCTGCTAAGGACATGAACTTAAGTAATTATATTGGGGAAGCCTTATTAATCACTCTACATATACCCATTATGGTAACTCTACACCTAAATACCCTGAATGCCCATACCCATTATAGTAAACCTAAACCCTAAACACCCTATAAATACCCATACCCGCTATGGTAACCCTAAACCCTAAGCACCCATACCCATGATGGTAAACTAAGCCCTAAATACCCTAAACCCTAAATAACCATACCCACTATGGTAACCCTTAACCCGAAATACCCTACATACCCTAAATAACGCAAATACCCATTATGGTTTGCTAATCTAAGTTCCTTAACAGCAGCCCAGACACCGGCCAGCACCGCAAACAACGAGACAGCCATGGTGCCGGGGCTACGGACCTTTGAGGTGAGGTAGGGTTTAGGGTTTTAGGGTTTAAGGTTTAGGAGTTTAGGAATTTAGGGTTTAGGGTTTTGGGATGTAGGGTTGTGGGTGTAGGGGTTTAGGGTTAAGGGTGAATTAAGGGGTTTAAGGTTTAGGGTGGCTTAGGGTTCTAGAGGAACATATAGGGTTTAGAGGTTAGGGCTTAGGGCCTAGGGTGTAGGGTTTACGGGTTAAGGTTATTGTTGATATTACAACACCTTTATGAGGTTGGGAAGCTATAGCACCATAATTCACAAGGTATAGGGTACTTAGGGTCATGCAGGATGTCTAGTATCCACTGTAGAGCATTGCGGGTAGCAGCAAGAATATCAGTAGTAGGAGATGTAGTAGTACTACAAGGGGCTAGTGCAACTTGCACTAACATGATGATTCTGTCTACTCCTTTACGGCTCGCGACTTCAGGGGGAAGGCTTTAGGGCTACAGACCTTTCATTCAAAATTTAGTGGTTGAGGTTCGATGATTATTGTGAGAGCGCTTCAAGATCTACTGCAAATCTTAGTCCGGGGTTCTACGGTGTCACCTCTGAAGCGGTTATGGAACGTATACATATAGATATATATACACACAAAGATATACATATGTATACATATACAGATATATATATATATACATGCACATATAGATATACGGGATAAAACGGGACGCAGAGGGATAATGAATGGGCCTGGGGTCACTACACGTAATTTTACCGCCGGAAGCCATACATTAACCCCGCCATTCTTATAAGCAGGGTTCGAGGGTGTAGAAGCAATGATCCAAGCTTCATGGGACTTAGCTTTATCATTTAGGCGTACTGTAGGAGTCCCTGAGGCTTACGGCTTACGTGAAGTCTTGCAGGATTCATGTAGGGCTCCGCTCCAAATTTAAGGGATAACGTTGTTGGGAGTGCAGAAGGAATCCCCTTTTCTGACATATCTACATTCCCTCCAATTACCGCTCATTCTATGGAACCTGATAACTTCAAGGACTAGCAACGTGCAGCAGCAGCGTGACAAACTCCTGGTCCTATGCTATGATTATAGCCCGACTTGTCGTCCGAGAACCATCGAAAGAGCCCAAAGAAAAAACTACTGTTACAATCGGCATCTGGGATTGCACTATGCTAGAACTTTGCAAAGAGCTGCTTAGCCTCTATGCCTCGATACGACCCAGGCATCAAAAAAAACAGCCCAATTCTTCAAACATCTACCCTGATGCGGGTACACCTCTGCAGAAGCCCGGCCCTACAAGAAACCGATTTGCATATCCCGAAGCCCTATAGAAGCCCTACAGGACCCGCTCTACAGACCCCCCTGCCGTAATCCTAAGCCAAAAAAATATGAATCCCTTAAACCCTAAAACCTACCCTGGGCTGAAGCCTCAATTTCTTCAATCTTCTTCTACACCTGCCACCCGAGCTCGGCACACACCAAGCAAGCCCGGCATCCTGGACTGGCATGGGGTTTCGGAGGAGTTTGGGGGCGCGGAGCTCAAGGGAATAAAGGGTTTTATGGAGTTTAGGGGGCTTAGAAGGTTAGGGGGCTCAGGGGTTTCGAGGACTTCGGGGGTTTCGAGGACTTCGGGTTTCGAGCTTAATTAGGAGATTTCTGCGGAGAAATGCCCACAACGTTATGATGATTCTTGACGCAGCAAACCCCTAGCCTACAATTGCAGAAAGTCCCTACGACTTGAGGCCTCCTGCGGCAAGACCGGCCACTTCCCCAAGCGACCGTAAGCCCTAAACCCTAAACCGACCCATCTATTGCTGAAAGCTTGGTCTGCTGGCTGTTCAGCGTGCTCCGAAGGCACTACACGCTAGAGACGCTTGCGCAGCTGAGGATTCGTGGGCCGCTGTTGTGCACAGTACCACACAGGAACAATGGTTACGATGCGTGATCTGAGTTGTGAAGTCTGCACCAATCTACGTAAGTGCATCCTCAAATGTGAACATGGCTGGGAAAAAAGGATCTTCAGGAGCCACCAAGCTCATCTTAGCATGATGTCAGGCAAGACTCAGGAGGCTAGAACAACACCTGTCATGTTTCAAGCATAAAGCTTAGTACCTTCTGAAGTGGCCATTTGGGGGTGGCAGATTGCAGAAGCAGCATGCATCGTCATGCTCAAGAGTATTATTGCGCAGCTTCAATGCGCATAGCCTGCGCGGATCTAGTTCAGGTAGGCCGCACCGTGCAAACGCAATGGGGATGGGTTCCTTATTATGGACTATATTGGGGACTACACTAAACTACAAGAGGGGGCCCTATGTCCACTGTCAAGGGCCGCTTAATAAGGCTAATAATGACAGTAGCTCATACGACGGAATGAAGCTGGTCTTAAGAACCTTGGACATACACAATGGCTACGGGTTTCGGATTTAAGGTTCGCGTGGAAGCCCTGAACCCTGAACCCTGAACCCTAAACCTGTTCCCAATCTAGTTTCACGCCAGATACTCATCCTCATGACGAAACCTGCGCCCAAACCAGTTCCAAGCTGGCCAATCATCCCAAACCCTAAACGCTAAACCCTAAACCCTAGCTTTGACCCACTCCTGCTTCGGGGGTCAAGGAGACTCACAGGTTGAGAATGACTTCAAGGGGTCAGGAGTATGCTTACTAAGTCCCCCCTGACGCTACAAATCTGTACCCTATATATCCATGTACGTATATATATATATATGTGCCTCAAGATCCGATCCAACCCCTTCAAAGAGACTAAGACGCCCTGACCTTCCGGGAAACAACTGCGCCCCGCCCAGCCAGCCAGAGAATCCGCCGCATCCAAAGCATGTTCGGATAAAAGTTCGGGTTTTAGAAGTTCAGGGTGTAGGGTTTAGGGTCCTACGTTAGGATTCGTGCTCAGGACTGTAGGGCTTCTTTGGGCATGTATTTTCTCGATATAAAAAATATTGGTAACCCTAAACCCTAAACCCCAAACCCTTTGGGAAACCAGACCCCTGGCTCAAAGACACGGTTAAAGGGTTTAGGATCCTTAAAACCCCTTAATGATATGTGGAATTCTCAGAAAAAATTCCTTGGAACCCTAAACCCTAAACTCTAAATCCCAACAGATTTACGGAACCCTAAAACCTAAACCCCTCGAGATCCCAGGCCCTGAAGCCAAAATCCTCATCTACTTGGAGGGTCAGGGGGACTTAGTAAGTAGGTTTAGAATCGAGTCCCTAAAGCCTAAACTCTCCAAGTAGAGATTATGGAGGGATGATCTTGTGAAACTCCCTAAACCCTTATCTCCTAAAATAAAACAGCTTAGCTAGGCTGCCCTGTTTGAAGAAGACCCCAACCCCTCAATATCCAATATTTCCCAAAAGATACGGGAATATTTGCCATCCGGGGGATAGCGTGTTTAATATTTCGCGGGAGGAAAGGATCAGCACAACAACTTTTATTGTACGTGCCCGTTTGAACGCTTCCTCCTCAGGTCGTTGCACTTTAGACAATATCTTTTTGGGTAGGGCAAGGTTTAGGGTTTAGGGTCTAATCAGGGTTCCAGCTACTGCAAACCCAAAACCTTCAACCCTCAATCCTACCGCTTAGGGTTCAGGGTTTAGGGTTTAGGATATACACCCACACTATTACTCAGGAACCCTAAAAGCAGAATCATATACTGCAACCTTGACCGGGTAGCCACAAAAAGGAAATGAAATGGTTGCTCCCAAAAGAGGTAGGATGGACCCCGATCTACGAAAGTGGTTGTTTGGGCATAGCATTTCCATTTCTGGTTATTTGGCTGCCCAAGTGAATCGAAGGTTCAGGCTTGTACCCGTCGGGCTGTACTGCTGGGTTCTGGGATACGTTTTAAGGGGCCCTAGGGGACTGCATTGGCTCATATAAATGGTATACCAAGGCCATATGTGGGAAATCTTTTAGGGTGCGACCTCAAGGGTACACCCCTGAGCAAACCCCAAATCCAAAATCCTAAAAACTAAACCTCAAAACCCCCAAATCCCATACCTCTACACCGAAAACCCTGTACCCGTGCGTCTAAACCGTAAACCCTGGATTGCACAACTCAAGTAGCCCTCCAAGGGTCCCACTCTTTTGTGAGTTTGGTTTTAGGATAGGAGTTAGGGATTGCTGTTTAGGGTCTAGGGTTATATATTATGGAATAATGGAAAATGATATTGAAATTACTATAGTATATTGGGGTTATATAGGGGTCAGGAAAAGAAAATGGAAGCTACTATAAAGGGTTCTGTAGGGTTTAGGGCTTTTGGTGCTGAACCAAAAAGAGAACGCCTTGCTTACAGGATGCTATGGCCCCAAGGAGGGTTCAGAGTTTAGGGTTTCCTTCCTCTACATGTGGGGCTAGACAGCCCTAAACGGAAAATGCTAAACCTTAACCCCTAAAACTTAAACCCTAAACCTCAAACCCTAAACCTAAAACCCTAAACCTGGACCTTAAACCCTAAACAACCCTAAACCTTAAACCCTAAACCTTAAACCCCATCTCCCTCTTTGCCAAGCATCTGATTTGGGGCTATTGCTAGCCTCCCGATTTGAACCACACTAGGGTTTAGGGTAAGCCCGCAAGCACCCCTGAAGTGCCAGAGAAAGTCAATAATTTTAGGGTTTCGGGTTTGAGGTGTTTACAACCCCCTACAAAAAAACTCAAGACCCCAGAAACCCTTTTTTGTGTAGAGGCTTCAGGAAGAACCCCATAGAGGGATCCTGACTCAGCTTAGGGTTTAGGGTTTAGGGTTTTGGTTTTCGGCTTAGGGTTTAGGGTTTAGGATTTTGTGGTTTAGGGTAAGGGTTTACGCTTTTTGGCTTAGGGTTTAGGGTTTTTTGGCTTAGGCTTTAAGTTTCTTGACCTAGGGTTTAGGGTTTACGGCTATTTGGCTTAGGGTTTAGGGCTTTTGGTTGTTTGGCTTAGGGTTTAAGGTTTCTGACTTAGGGTTTAGGGTATTTGCGCTTAGCGTACAGAGAGCTTATGGGGTGCAATGTGGGGGCGGTGGTGTATGGTAGTTTCCAAAAATGGTGGAGCCAATTAAAAAAACACCAAGTACGATAATCCTTATCACAAGGACTCTCCAGAACCGGCTCATCATTGTTGGCAGCAACCTACGAGACTTGGCCTAATGTACGATTCCCCAAATAACAGAAATTGATATAGGGACCCTAATACAAGTAGTTTAAGGGAACCACCATATAAGCAGTATAGTAACAGCCATTTTCTATCCCCATTTGCTAAGCCCTAAACCCTACACCCTAAATGGAAATAGGATCCCCGTTGTAAGCTTCCAACGTAGCTCCACAAGCAGAAGAGCAACACGGCTACAGGCGAGAGGCTCCTCGGAAGACGTGGAGGATTGTTTAGGGTTCAGGGTTCAGGGATGAGGGTTTAGGGAGTTACTATATACTGGGCTAACCTACATATAATGGGTTACAAGGTGTTATCATTGGCTTTCCACTGGGTTATAAAATGTTTCCGAACTCCAGGTCCCTCAAAGTAAGCCTAGTTAAAAGTAGTTACTAAGTCCCATGAACCTTGAAGCAAGGCCTAGAGTTTAGGATGGCCGATAACACCCTAGAATCCCTTTGTTGTTGCTTGCGCTAGGCCCTAAGCCCTAAACCCTTTACCACCCCTAAACCCTAAAT
>CAJNIZ010005447.1:28752-44526 GCA_905231905.1 Symbiodinium pilosum
TCCTTAACAGCAACCCAGGTATAGAAGGAGTCTAGGGCCGTAATATTGGGTTGCTGTTAGAGAAATATTGGTAAACACTGGGCCTGTACATTTGTAAGATTGTAATCACGTCATACTAAAATGAAACACCCCCGTCCTCGAATACCAAATAAGAGGATTTATGCATTGGGGCCAATTTAACATCAGGGCTGAGGGGCGTTTCGCATCCTAAACCCTAGCCTCCAATATCTGAACCCCATGCACCCCCTATAACCTCATAAAGGGAACCGCAACGTTAGGTCTTAAGGAAAAAAAATTGTGAGTATGCAAGGATCGTACCATGGTGTGGTGGTTCGAGCTTGAAATTCTGAAGTTAGGGGTACCTTTTTGAGGGTCCCTAAAATAAGGACGGTCATATACGGGGAGTCTTCATTTGAGTTCCCCGGTATATACAAGCCACCAGTTTACTGTGGTGTATATATATATACACATGTATATACAGTTTTTTGGGGATATATCTTCATAGTGAAATGCTGTTTGGGGCTTTTTACAGTAATTGTGCAAGGACACAATCCTAAACCAACCCTAAAACCCTAAACCCTACACCCTGGAACCCTAAAACCCTAAACCATAGCCATGCCTTGGAGATTCTACCGTTGCCCCTGCTTCAAGGTCTGGTATACTTACAACCCCTGCGAGTTTAGGGTTAAGGGTCTCGGGTTTGGGGCTATAAGTTTAGGGTTTAGGGTTTGGGGTTATAACGCATTTACAACTATATTCAAGGACTCAAGGGGCTTATGAATGGCCCATAGGTACAATCATTATGGGATTCAAACTACCCTGACCCTTCAAGTCAAACTCCGAACCTCAAGCCCTAAACCCCCGCAACTGCTTAAGCCCCATACGTTTTTATGCCGTAGCTTTGAAGGCTTCGTGGTGACGGGGGCAGTGATTCTTGGGGTTTAGGGTTTAGGGTTTTGGTCCCCAAACCTAAGGCCTTAAACCCTATAGTCCCCCTTAAGTAGATAGAATTGTTGGGGTTATATAGGGGTTATAGAGGATCATATAGGGGCTATATTAGGGTTACCTATAGGGATAATGGAAAAGAAGCGGGAAAGTACTATTTAGGGTTTAGGGTTTAGGGGTTATAGTCCCCCTTAAGTAGATAGAATATGGGGTGTATGGGGATCTTTTTATAATATACCCAAAGACATATTCTATCTACTTAAGGGGGACTATAAACCTTTGAACCCTAACAACTAAGGCCTCAACCCCTCAACCCATGAATCTTAAATCCGCAACGCTTTACCGTAAACCGAAAGCCCGATGAACCCTTCAAACCCAACTTTGGTGGAGAAATTCGTGAGAAACGGGCAGCTTGTTTAGCTATTGACCTACTGTTGATTCCTCAATGGGGGACCCCTAGCCTCCCCAAATGAGCCATGTAGGGTTAGGGAAAAGGGTTAAGGTTTAGGGCTTACGGCTTAGGGTGTAGGGTTCAGGATCTAAACTCCAAGTATCCCCTAAACCCTAAACCCTAAGCCCTAAACCCTAACCCCAACCCTATCCGGTAGAATCCCCTATTTAAACCCCTTTAAGGAGTTTAGATTATGGCTCAAATATCTCCAGGATCCCTAGGTCAGGGTATTCCCATTTTCACACACCTTCCGTTAAACCATGTTGCCACAATTCCAGGTTTAGGGTTTAGGGTTTAGGCTTTAGGGCTTTAGGCTTTAGGGTCTAGGGTTTAGGGTCAGGGTACTTGAAAATTAACAGTCATGGAAGATTTTTGGTAGCAGATGTGCACTTACGACCAATGTGGCCTTGATGCAGCTCTACGTCATATGGGTCCAAACCCCAAACCCTGAACCTTTTTCATATTTCCACTAACATCCAACAGCACCCACTGTCAACAGGCTCATTAATACAGGGTTTAGGGCTTCTCAAAAAACAGCGCAACACAAATTGGATGGGCCCAAATATTCTTTGGGTTGAGCCCCCACTCGCCGAAGAAAAGAATCATGGTATTTACATCCAGGTCCCTATATATTCGTGTAGTACTACGCTGACTGTCTGAGGTCCTAACCCAAAGATTTTTGCCCCGAGAGACCAAAAGGAAGTCCCAGAGGACCACCAAACTTCTGCTCTCTGCCCTTACAATTCCCTTGGGGACGCTAGGGGATTCCCCTTTCAGAGGATGTGGTACCCTCCCTCAAACAAACATGGAACCCGAAACAAACACTACAGAGACTACTGCTGGGCGCCTTGCATCTGGGCACTAATGTATGTAGATGCCTCAGCACTTACCCACATCATTTTTCAATTTGGGGCTCCCCATACTATAACATACGAGCACCCTACAAGAATCTGGCACCATAGTCTTGGTCATGCTGTAGGCTGTTATGTTACTCTGAGCCGCCTGGTATGAAGAAAGGTTCCAATGCTTGTCCAAACAACCCTTACATGCCCCCTACGCCCCTAGCGCCTTACGCCTGAACCCCTATAGCTCTAAGTCCCAAGCCCTAAACGCACGGTTTAGGGTTTAGGGTTTAGGGTAAACCCCTAAACTACACCCCTAGGGTTAAGGGATTTAAGCACTAAAGCAATCAACCCTAAACCCCTCTTTAACATAACCCCTTTCCATATAGCCAAAGAGTCCCAGTAGTAGTCCGAGGGCGGAATCAGCATCCACCGGAGGGCATAAGTTGGCCTTGCAAGCGAAATCGATTTAGGGCTTCGGGATGTTTTTGGAGTTCAGGGTTTAAGGGTTTAGGGTTTGGGGTTTATGGATTTAAGGTTTAGGGTTCAAGGTTTTCAGGATTTAAGGGTTTAAGGTCTAGGAGTTCAGAGCTTTTAGGTGTTTCGAGGTGTAGGGCGTAGGGGGTTTTGAGTTTTAGGGTGCAGGGGCTCAGAGAGAGAAGTCAGGGGCTTCGGGGTTCAGGGGTTTTGGGTGTAAGGGTTTGGTGTTGAGGCTTTAAGGTTCAGGAGGGCTTAGGCCTAGGCGTTTAGGGTTTTAGGGGTTGTTTAGTGTTAGGAGTTTCGGGTATAAGGAGTTTGAGCCAGCATGGCTTAGGGGTTTGGGGCTCAGGGAGGCAGGTTTGCAGGCCTTATTCCGTATGGCGATGCAGGGATATCAAGAAAATGTCTAGGGTTAAGGGCTTGGGGTTTAGGGTGTAGGGCTTGGTTGCTCTTTAATTCCCCACCAAAAGTTTGACTTTTAGCTTCTTTAATGAGAAACAGAGGAGTCTCGAAAGTCATAAACTGCTACAGTTGTAGTAAAGCCCCACCCACTCTTGACTTTGCATACACAAGCTGAGAACGACCTTGATTTAGCCGAAGAGGCGGAAGGCAGGTACACACCACAAAACATACTTTAGGGTTTAGGGTTTAGGATTCAAGGTTCTGATTTTAGGGTTTAAGCTTAGGCTATAGGGTTTCGGGCTTCGGGGCTTTAACCCTATCTTTCAAGGGTTTTGGGATCCTTCTAAGGGACCTTGGGGGACTACAGTGGCTCAGATGATTAAGGTTATAAGCCATATTGGGGAAACCTTTTAGGGGTACGACCTTCAGGGTACAACTCTGAAATCCTTGTGAGCCTTGCTGAGCCCGAAACCCTAAACACGTTACCCCTAAATCCCACATCCCCAAGCCCTGAAAGGCTAAACCCCCTAAACCCTTAAACCCAATACCTAGACTCAAAAATCCCAACATGAATCAAAAACCGACAGCATCAGCATCCTCAGCGGTGACCCCAGTGATGCCACGGTACTCTGCGCCTTGAAGTGCAAGAACGAGTCCAAGAAGAATGAAAACAGGAACGGGCTGAAGGAACGAGAGCGGCATGCGAAGTGGACCTCCCTCCGCAGCCCCCCCAATTTGCTTCAACTTCGTCTGGTTTGCTGTTAAGGAACTTAAATTAAGTTACTATATTGGGGAAACCCTATTGTTTACTATATATACCCATTATGGTAACTGAATTTAAATTCCTTAACAGCAACCCAGTCGTTGGAGCAGAGTGTCGACGGATTGCCTCCTGCTGGTGTCTGGACTCACAGATGCAAAATGCTCCACAAGACTGCGTTGCATGGCGTCATGGGCTTCATCAGAGGATCTCAACCACCAATATACTACAGTAGTTTCCATTTTATTTTCCATTATCCCAATATGACCCCAATATAACCCTAAGAAAACCCCAATAGAATCATTTCTGAGTCTGAAAGTCCCTAGGAGGCCCCTAGTCTTTCTCGTAAGAAGGTTCTTGCTAAACCCTAAGCCCTAAACCCTAAACCCTAGACCCTAAACCCTAAACCCTAAACCCTAAACCCTAAACCCCGAAGGTTCTTGGGGCCAACCTTGCGGAGCCGGAGCCCACCTGTAAAGAGGCACCGCCCAGCGACCAAAAGGACCAACCCTAAGAGCCCTAAGCCTTACCATGAGGGTTTAGGGTTTAGGGTTTAGGGTTTAAAGGAAAAGAAAATGGAAATATATTGGGAATATATTGGGATAATGGATTGCAGAGCTAATCCGACCATGCGAAGGCTCCCAACCTTCGCAGCTGCGTAGGCATGCGCACCAAATAAAACGTTTCTCAGACTCAAGGGGCTCAACATGTGGGATGAAGGTAGGTGGGTTAATGGATCCCTAGTAGATGCGCCATTATGTTGGGGCTTGTTTCCTATACCCCACCTAGCTTTCCGCCACCTGTTGAGCCCTATCACAGACCTGGGTCCTCAAAACCATGGTGGAGATTAGCGTTTCGGGCTGTATTATGGTACCCTCTCGCAAACTTAACATGGAACCTCAAAAGGGTTTCCTTGCAGACCGCTGTCCTTTCTAAAGGAGGGTTCTGTGGGGTCCGTGTCTTTTGGAGAGAGGCTGCTTATCATGAGGACAATGGAGAAGGACTTGGGACATGAAGTGGTACATGAAACGGAAACAGGGTCTACATGGTAGCTCATAGGCTGTGCCATATGAGATACTGTTCACCATATACCCATGTTATGCTAACTCAATTTAAGCCCTAAACCCGAAACCCTCGGATTTAGGGTTTAGGGCGGTTAGAGTCTTAGGGTTTAGGGTGTCCTAAACGCTGCAGGAAACTTCCTGGTGGGCAGTGCCAAGGTGAGAAGCCCTTAGCAACCACCCCTGATGAGGGTTATATACGACTGGTAGAAAAAAGTTTAGGGTTTAGGTTTACATGAGGTCCCCCTAGGCCCCCTTCAGAGGTACCCAGCTGATAGGTGTAGGAAGAGTTCTCGACCTTGAACTCTCTAAACCCTATACCCTAAACCCGTACCTTGAACTCTCAAGCTCCGACCTTAAATTGCAAGGCCCAAAGTAATCACACCACCCACTGGTGTTATATGCACCGTACACCCGAACTCCTGGACCCAAAGCCTAAGTATAAGTGAAGATGTTGTTGCAGGGTACGCGGGACTCAGCAGGTAGGCTACAAATGGGAATAACTGGGGTGATGATGTTGTTATATCTACTTATATACTAAGCTTCGTGACCCCAAACCCTGAGCCCTAATTAGACATCTCTCGCTACATATAGATGAATCTCCATATATCACGAAAGCCCTTTACAGGAACCCTCCAAGTGGCCCCCTAAACCCCTCAACCTTGAACCACAACCCCTTAGCCCCAAACCCCCTAAACCCCTACACCCACCCCCCAAACACTAAACCCAACAACCCACTTCAATCTCCACTGGGTTGCAGGCCATGCTAAGGCCCAGAGCAGAAGTTGGCTTACGTCTGCCTGGAGGGTCTATAGGGGATTATATGGTAGTGTCCCAAAATAGGGAGACCCCAATATCGATCCCAAAATACTATAATCCTATAAGGGGACCCCCAAAAAAGGTACCCCTAATTTTGGGAAACCCCCATATAGGATTTAGGGTTTAGGATTTAGGCGTTGGGCCTTTTCTATCCTGAACCCTAAGCCCTATATTCTACCCAATCAAGGGGGACTATAGGGTTTTAGGATATACGGTTTAGGGTTGAGGGTCAACGGCCAGGATCTGGTTTGCTCGTAGGGACCCTGAGGTCGCAAGGGCCCTTTAAAAGGGGGTTGGATTCGAATAATTAGGCCTTGCGAGTTTAGGGTTCAGGGTTAAGGGTTTGGGTCTTAAGGCTTAAGGCTTAAGGATGGGGGCGACATGGTGCAGAGATGCTTAGGGGCTTGGGTCGCTTAGGTCTGCTTTAAGGCTCATAGTCCCCCACAAGTAGATAGAATATGGCGTATATGGGGATCTTATTATAATATACCCAAAGCCATATTTTATCTACTTAAGGAGGACTGTAAGGTTTAGGGCTTAGGGTCTGGGGTGTAGGTTTCAGGAGTTAAGGTCTGGGGTTTAGGGCTTGGTTTGGAGTCAAGGATTTAGGGGGTCAAGGTTTCGGGGCTTCGGGTTTAGGATAAGTGTTTTTTGTGTTAGGGTTCATGGTTTAGAGATTGGGGGTTGGGGGTTAGGGTCCGCTACAAGGGGTATAAAGATACTATATGGATATTATAATAAGATCCTCATATAGCCCATATTCTATCTACTTAAGGGGGGCTATAAACCCTAAACCTGGACCTCGACTATAACCCAAACCCTGAACTACAAATCCTATAGCCACAGGTCAAAAATTTTGCGACTGCTTTAACCCAGGTCCCGGCTCGGCCCTCTAAAACCATAAAGGAACTGTTTAAGCCTGATCCCTAAACAATATTTAGGCTCCTTAACCCCACACCCCTAAGCCTTAAACCCAAAACGCTGCATATCCCCAAACCCGAAAACCTAAACCCCAAACTCTTAAGCCCTAGCCCCTGCACCCTGAGCCTTATATACCCAAACTATTAGTATGCCTTTGAGCTAAACTCCTAGTATCCCCCGTAGGAACCCCTATAATCCTCGCCTGTACAATCCCCTATATAAGCCGCTTTAAGGAATTTTGATCCTCAACCCTAACCCTACAGAACCTAAATACCCCCCTTCAAGGAGTTTGGACTATAGCACATTTAGGCACCTACACCCACACCCCAATCCTAATCCCCATACCCTAAACCCTATATATTCCCTATATCAGCCCCTTTAAGAAAGGGACCAACTTGTTAGTATGTCAATAGGCACCTAAACCCACACCCCAATCCTAAACCCTAAACCTTAAACCCTAAGCCTTTAACCCTTAAACCCTAAACCCTAAAACCCTACGCCCCAAACCCCTAAACCCTAAACCCCTAAAGCCCTAAAACCCTACACCCCGGCCTTTGCTGGATGCGCCAAACCCGGCAGTGGCGGCGCCGGGCCGAGATCTGCTGGCGGCGCGAAGGGGGGTCGGCCTCGGGCTACAAGGTCACTTTAAAAGGGGGAATGTATAGGGTTTAGTTTAAATGTAGGGTCTAGGGTTTGGGGTTTAGGATTGAGGATTGAAGGCTTAGGGTTTAAGGATGGGAGATTTAGGATTTAAGGTTTGGAGTTCGGGATGTAGGGCTTAGAACTGGGATTTAGGGTTCAGGGTTCGGGAGGATGTAGGGTTTAGGGCTTGGGGTTCAGGATGTAGGACTGGTTTCAAGGCTTGGGCTTCAAGATTTATGTATGGTTTAGGGTTCAGGGTTTGAATCTTGGGGTACCCTAAACCCTAAACCCTAAACCGCGTGGATTTGGGCTTGAGGGTTGAGGGTCCAAGGCTTGGAGTTTAGAGTTCAGGGCTTTGGGTTCTGGATTGGCCCCTAAAACCCTTTGAAAAATATTAGTATATAGGGTCCCCTACTAAAGCCATTAGGGAAAATGTTAAATATCCCAGGGGCCTACCCAGGGTTTGAGGCGTGGGATTTTCTGTAGCACAGCGCAAGAACAAAGATGGTCAGGAAACCAAATCGCTTAGAGAGCGTCGTGCTGTGCAACATGCTGCCATGGCCCGATGGTGGTAGATGGCCATCTAACACATTCGTCCACCCCACGCTGTCTGAGGCCCAAAGCATCCAAACTTACCCTCCAAATCCTGAAAGTGTGTATGGGATACCATGCAAGTGGAGTTGATACCTTCGGGATGACCTTAACTCAAAAATACAGCTCTATTTCAGGGTCCTACTTATCACCCCGGACCTGGACTTACATAGGTCGAATTATGATGAAAGCCCAGTTATATGTAGCTACGTGGGCCTCCCAAATACCCATGGTAAAGCCAGTATACCCATTGCTTTGGGTAAAAGGTCGTTGGGTACCGGGGTGGTCTAGGCAAAGCCCTAAATCCTAAACCCTAAACCCCCCCTTGAGGATCGGAAACATGGAGACTCGCCCCTCGTTGGTTTCATCTGCATGGTTGTGGGCTCAATATTTTGGATCCGCTTGGTTTAGGGTTTAGGGTTTAGGGTTTAAGGTTGAGGGGTTAGGGTTTGAGGTTTAGGGTTTAGTGTTTAGGGTTTAGGGTTACCCGTCTGGGGTGTCTCTTTATGAGGCGTGTAATCAGGACCTATGTAGGGAGGCCATGGAGGTCAGCCTCTGGCATTGTTCCCTAAAAAGCGGAAGCCACGGGCATTCCAAGATTGAAAACCCTAAACCCACCAGAATACAATACCAAAGGACCCGTACCTTTCTTCATTGAGGGGGAGAAGTTTCCTTTTGGAAAATGTCAGTATCAAACCAATGGGGTAGCTGGGATTTTCACACTTGCCTTTGAAAATCTAAGCAGGTTGCGGGAATGGATAATAATCAAATACGAAATGCCAACACGATATTCAGGGCCTGACCTCAAGATATCTCAAGATGGTGCTAACTTCTTGCAAAACCCTAAACCCTAAACCCTAAATTCCCGCTTCACACGCTAAAGCTGTAGGGAAATGACTTGATTGGTAGGGAAGCACCCCCGAACTGATCGTAGAGCTCTGGGTTTGGGGTTGAGGGATTTATAGTTTCCATAAAGAGGGGGTCCCAAATATGGACACCAATGAAACTGGCAAAATTCTTCTTTAGGGCAGAACCAGAAATGCTCTCTTAGTTGCAATCTTGGGGGAGAACCAAGGGCATGACCAAAGCTGGTGACGCGGATACAGAATTTACAAATGAAAGCTTTTACTATTTCCAGAATAGTTTAAAGCGTAGTACATGTCCTGGATAGTATCATCACACAAGTGACCGTATACCAGATTTTGTTGTTGCCATCTGCTGACGCACCAGCTTAATGACAAGAAAGAGCATGAACACCCTATGCTCGAAATCTGATACCTGGTTTGGGGGGGGTATCTTTTGTCCAATTTGACAGCGAGCGCCTACAACATGCACAAGAAAGGGGTCCTTCTCGTGAGCAACCCAGACAAGGATCAAAAAGTTTGATACCTTTTCACTATAGTTCCCTTGGGCCTATAACAAAGATATCCTTTTCAATGGTTTAATTCCTGAGGGATACACAATACAACAAAAAAAAAAAAAAACAGTCCCCCTAAGGAGACTACAGTTCAAATGACAGGAATCCGTAGCTGCAAAATCCCTCCGCCCAGTCCCAGTCTGCAATACGGTTTAGGGTTTAGGGATGTTTAAGGGCATACATGGGGGTTTCCCACAATCAGGGGTGCCTTCTTGGCGATCCCCATTATAAAGGTTATAGCATTTTGGTGTCTATATTGGGGTCCCTCTGTTTTGGGAAGTACCACATAACTGTAACGTAAACATCATCGAACTGATAATGGGATGGGGGGGCAGTACCCAACCAATCCCTTCTTGAAAGAATTTTGAAATTTGCTCATCTAGCCGGGCAACCGTCAGGGAGCAGAAAAAGCGATGCAAGGTAGAGGACATACCTGCGCTGACTCATCCCTCCGTCCATACTATGTAAACCCCGACCTACTTACATCAAATACTCCCGTTGTGCTATATTATAACATACTGGGAACATCTCATATTAGGGGGGGGGGGGGTGAGGGGGTTGAAATATTCGGGCGAGGGGATTAACTTGAAGCCTGGTCAGATTAGCATTGAGGGTCTGTGTTTCGAGGGAACTACCCTAAACCCTAAGCCCAGAAATAAGGAATTCGATTTCTGGTTCTGAGCATTTGGCCGATTCCCTAAAGAAGGGGACTCCAATGTAGACCTCAATATACCATGGCCCTTATGTCTGGGACCCCCAAACAGGCACACCTAATTTTGGGAAACCCTCTAAACCCTAAACCGGAATTAGTGGTTTCCATTTTCTTTTCCATTATCCTTATACCCTAAACCCTAAACCCTAAACTCTAAACCTTATGTACCATAGTAGTTTCCATTTTCTTTTCCATTATCCCTATCTACTGGCTCAAGGATGAAGGGTTCTGTCCACTCCTGCCAAAGCAGCAAGACCCCAGCTGCCAGTTTAGCTAGGGGTATAGGGTTTAGGGTGTTAAGGTTTAGGGTTTTAGGGTTTTAGGGTTTTGGTTTTAAAGTTTTAGGGTTTTGGTTGAGGGTTTTAGGGTTTAGGGTGTTAGGGTTTAGGGTATCATGGAGTGACCAAATTCCTAGACTTGGAGTTGTCGGCGGGGGTCAGGCCAGGCAGTTAAGCTCATCTGGTCCTTGTGACCCTGCCGCTTCCATGCCCACTGCTGGCAATGGCAGCGTAGCGCAGTGCCTCAATGCACTTGTCGGAGTCTGCCAGTAAGCTCAGACATCGCCTCCTGAGAGACCCTCTGTGGAGCTCATAGCCAGAGATTTTCATGCAAAATGGAGCTAATACCCAAAGATGCAAACGCGAATGGCCACATGAACCTTTCGCGGTTGCCTTTAAGTTTTCTCTGACAACACACACTTCCCGAGAATGCCCTGCAGAAGTCGGAAACTGCAAGCAAGCTGAGACATTACCTTCCTAGAGACCCCCTGCTGGGCGCCAATACATCCCAATGTCCACGCCAACATAGGGTGATCCTCATGTAGGGGGGCTCCCGGGAACCGACACCCCATTTTCGGAAGCCCCCATATGAGCTGTAGTCTAAACTCCTTAAAGGGGTTGTTATATAGGGGATACTAGCGGGAAATATTATGAGGGTTACTAAGGGGATTACTAGGAGATTAAACTACTGAGGCTGAAGGCTTCAAGCCCTCATGCAGTGGAAGGAACTTCTACAATCTACAAGAGCCCTTCCCCTGCACATGAAACCCTCCCAACCGCTCAGCACCACTTTGCTTGTTCCTCTTCCGGTTCCCCACCCCGAAACACTAAACCCTAATTGAGTCGTGTTCTCTTGGTGGTTGAACCTAGTAAGGTTATCTTCCTTTTCTTCAATACTATACCATACTATACCCCAAAGGACGACATAATCTTACTCTCTATGTTGGGTACCATAGTATCCCCAACTGAAATACTACTCAAATGTTGGAAGTGACCTTGGGTTGGGTGCTTCACAGCAGGGGCAGATTAGGCATTCCCAAAGCTGCAATAGGAACTTCAAGATCCACTTTGCGAACACGACCCAGTGTCTGGGGGTCCTTAACCCTTAAAAGGAGGGGGTTCATTAATCATGGGTCTACATCAGGGTGTCTAAACCGGCCTCAGAACCCCACTAAAACTCGCAGGGTTTAGGGTTTAGGGTGTTGTTATCAGGATTAAAACCACCAAATTTAGGAGGCCCCTCTAGGTTTGGGTTGGGGGGGTAAATGTTTGGGGGTCAATGTTTCGGAGTTTCCCAGACCCCCTAAAGGATGCAAAAAATGGAACCCCCCAAATATGAACCCATTACCACGTTGAGGAAACTAAGGGATAATTAGGGGGTTCCACTTTTTGGATCCTTTAGCCCAAAATCCTAAACCCTAAACCCTAATCCCTAAACCCTATACACCCCTATAGACCCCTATAGACCCCTATAAACCCCTTTAAAGGGTATCACTTTATTGGATCCTTCAGGGAGTCTGGGTTAGGAGCACACAGAGCAAGCTGCCCCGGGACGAGGCTACAAGGCTGGGCTTTGAGGTCTAGAAAGGTCTAGAACTCAGGATTTGTGGGCTTGGAAATTAGGGGTACCTTTAAATGGGGATGTACCTAGGGTTTAGGGATTAGAGCTTAGGATTTAGGGTTTGGGGTATTAGGGTTTAGGCTTCGAAGCTTAGGATTTCAGGTTTAGGATTTACGGTGGGGTAAACTGACAGAGAAGTCTCCACCATGCAGTGAGAGTGACTCGTTCCTTGAAGCTCAGCCATCAAACCCCCTGGCACCGTTGGTGACCCTGATCCCGGTACTTGCAGGACACCAGACTCCCCAAACCTAACAGGCTTAGGGTGTAAGGTCTAGGGTTTAGTGCCAGAGTAACTACCAACACAAAAGTCACACTGGACGGTCGAATGGACATGAACATGGAAAATCATATGGTAATTTGGCTTTTCTGAGGGGGCACGCAAAGATGACAAGCAACATTGTTCCAGGATACCTGAAGCAGACCCCAAACTGATATCAGACAATTTTAGGCCCCTGCTAACCCTTGCACCTTCCGCTACACCCCAAGTCGTCCATGCAATTCCTGAGCCGTACTTGCTCAGCTGTGCAGACACTATGCCTATGCGCATTGACATGATGTCGTTCTTTCTGAAATTCCCAAATCTTTTCAAACAAGACCCCAACCTTAAGCCCCCAAAACCTTGAACCCTAAACCCTTCCCGAGGGCGCATAAGCGGCATCATCAGAGCCCGACCCAAGGTAACCCGGCGCATAGATAGCCTGGACGCATGCGCTGCAATCCCATGGGCTTTTGGTTTAGGGCCTGGAGTTTGGGCCTTTACATTTCGGATCTAGGGTAGCGGTAAAAGGTTTAGGGTTTACAGTTTGGGGCTTGTGTAGGATTAGGGATTTAGGGCTGGTCTGGGGCTTAGGATGGTTTAGAGTACTCATAATCCCCGTTTAAATACCCATGCATCCTAACAGGCCTGGGGGCATCCTTCTAAGGGCCTGGGCCTATGAGCGCTAAACTCCAAATCCTAAACCCTAACCCTCAGAACATACAGGGGATTAGTAGGAAGTAAGGGAATAATATAACATCGGGGCTATGTAGGGATAATCTCGCCTTACTTCCTACTAACCTCCAGTAACCCCAAACCCTAATCCCTAAACCCTAATCCCACAAGCCTCATCTCTAAACCCTAAACCGTGAACCCAAATCCCTGAAGCCTTATCCCTAAACCCTAAACCCTGAACCCTAAAGTCTATCCCCTCATAAGTGGGTTAATGGGCATGCCTGGGAAGCATGTTGCAGGTTCTGCCCTGCCTAAACGATTTAGGGATTTAGGGGTTTAGGGGTTTGAGCCTAAACCAACTTAAGGATTTGGGGGATTTGGGGGATTTAGGGGTTTAGGGGATTTGAGTTTTAGGATTTAGGGATTAGGGCTTAGGGATTAGGATTTAGGGGTTCAAGGTTGGGGGGTTTAGGGCTTGTAATACTTGAAGGTTCATGGCAGTTGCTAGTTGCTTATAGCTGGGCTTATCACCCTTTCTACTCATAATTTAGGAGGACCCCCCACCCTCCATTTAGTTACAAGAAATCGCGCAGCACTGCCCCCACGGACAATCACATATGGACCCTCATGGAGGGTATAATAATTCGGGCACCGCCCCCCACCCTGTAACAGGCTACATCAGGGATCATATCAAGGGCTATCTAAGACTGTATTCTCAAAATTACCCAGCTGTTACAGAGTTGGGGCAGTCCCCAAGGTATAATGCTACTACAGCTCGAACATTCGGGGAGCCCACCTACAGCGTCTGGCTCTGAGCTACTGTAGTGGCTGAAATACCTAGAATGGTGGAGAAAAGACATGGCAGCTGCTTGTATAGAGCAGTTTGTAGGGATCTTTCGCTGGATATGCTGGATCAAGAGGAACACCGGTCGAGATTCCGGCTGCTCGTCAACGCCAAAGCACCGCTGCCATGACCTGGGCGAGGGACTCGCCCTCGACGTGGGCGACATGTGGGTAAAAAGGTTGCCAGTGCGCTTGCAGAGGATCCAACACCATGCCACGATGCGGGGGTGGGGCATCGTTCTCTTCCACAGTCGCAGCTGATGCTGATGCAGCGGCTGCTCCAACAGGCCTTGCTACAGGTGCACAGGCCAGTGCCCCGCACCCCGCACGATCACTGACGTGGTTGCCCCTGAGGCGTGCACGCAGCTAAACGTGTGGGCTAAATAGTAGTTCCCATTCTGTGTTCCATTATCCCTATATTATACCCCTATGTACTATTTTACTGTTGTACTTATTGTTCTTATTTCGAAGACTAGAGCCAGGTGATGGGTTACAATATACAGTAACTGTGTAAGGCTTGGGGGGAGTAATGCTGATGTTTATTCGGGATTGGCCTTGCCGTGCTCCACAAGCCAGAAACAAAACATGAAGGTCATACAGAGATAGGTTTAGGGTTTAGGGTTTTTAGGGTTTAGGGTTTAGGGTTTTAAGGGTTTAGGGTTTAGGGTTAGGATTTGTGGCCCACTTCCAATTCCCCTGACCCCAGGCCTTAAACCCTTAAGCCTCCAACCGCATAAACCTCAGTGTTCATCTCAGTTCCCACTTCATTGTCCAACACTTCCCTAAGCCTCCATGTACCTCCTGTGGATTCTGACGGATGCGATGACCCTAAACCTAAACCCTAAACTTTAGACCCTAAAATCCTTGAGGGTAAAACGTTTAGGCTTTGTTCAACTCTCCCCCAACAGACACCGCATGAATACACTCACCAAAATTGCTATGGAACCGTATACACACGCACCAAAACTACACAAATCCAACGCAATCCAAAATTAGGATCCCTGTTTTTGGAGACTCCCACATTTAATTGTTCAGGGTCTCGCAGCCTGCCCTGCTACTGCGTTAAACCCGCTATGTTAGGGCCCCGAAGCTTTGACCGATTGATTTTGCAACACGCCCATTCTTTCCCTGAACATGGAGCTTCCAGGCGTAACCACCCAAGCCTCAAACATGGGGATTTCCCAAAAATTAGGGGTACCCTTTTTGAGGACCAATAATAAGGACTAAGGTATTTTGGGGTCTACATTGGGGTCCCCCTATTTTGGGAAACTACCGCATAAACGTCTCAAAGCGAAAGGACCTCGCTGGCTCCAACCCTCAGCTCTTCGAAGCCCAAACCTTCGGGGTTTAGAGTTTAGGGTTTAGGGTTTAGGGTTTAGGGTCCAGGGCATCAACCCCTAAACCTCAAACTCTCAAACCCTAAACCCTAAACCCTAAATTAGTGCTGCCAAGGGAGCAGCCAGAGCATGTATCCAAGGGCCAGGGCGAGCCAGGCAGCGTTGTTCAGCTGAGAGGGGCAATGGTAGCATCCCCCAAAAGGGGCTTAGGGTTCAGGGTTTAAGCTTTAGGGTTTAGGGTTTTAGGGTTTAGGGTTTAAGCTTTAGGGTTGAGGGCTTAGGGCTTGGGATATTACCCCAAGAATGAAGAATCAAATGCAAAAGACAATGGAACATGAAATGGAAACCTACTTTATCCAGAGGTTTTAATATTGGTAGGACGGTTGGGCTCTTGGGGTTCTAGGCGGAACTCAAGTCAGGTCAAGGGATGGGGTTTGGGATGATGGGCCAGCAAGCCAAGAATCCTACCCTAAACCCTACACCCTAAACCCTTAACCCTAAACCTTTAACCCTTTACCCTAAACCCTTAACCCTAGACCCTAAACCCTAAACCCTAAGCCCAGATTAAGGGGTTATGCCTCAGAGCTGAAGGTGAAGACAGATTCGAGGGGGCTTCAGGAGGAGATAAGGAAAAAAGGAGCAGGGCCAGGAGTGTCTCGGATGACTATGAGCCCCTAAGCCCTAAGCCCTAAACCCTGAACCTTCAACCCTAAACCTTCAA
>CAJNIZ010005447.1:46900-62611 GCA_905231905.1 Symbiodinium pilosum
TTCCCAAACTTAGAGTCCCATTTTGGTACCCATAGATACTAGGTGCCGTAGTGTAATCAAAGTTCAGAACAACCCATATCCGAAAGCAACCCCTGCAAAGCAAATGCTGACCTAGACCCTCCAATGTAGTACCTTTTTGGTAGACCTAATAAGAGCCTTAACCAAAAAACCTTACCAAACAAAAAAAGGAACTACATTGGAGGGTCCAGGTAGAGTTTAGGGAGGGATCTCTGTACAGGGGCCCCTCATGAGTATGGCAGAGCGGGAGCCGCACCACTTTCCAGCCTACACTTTCGCAAAACAGGTTGGCAAAAAAGGTGTGTAATGAAGAGTTTGGGCTTGCTACACCCTGAATCCTAAACCCAATACCCTAAAACTGGAGCTTAAGGGAGAGTTGTGGAGTAGATCCCTGTAATATTCCATATGTATTCCCCATATATTTCCCCTATAATGGCACCTATATTCACTTACCCACTCCCCTAAAGCACCAGTAACATTGGTGTTTACACTAACCGCTAAACCCTAAACCCCCCCTCTCCCTTCCACCCCACCCTAGGGCTTGGGGCCACCACGCCTTTGACGTAGTCGAGATCTAAATCCCCACATTAAGGGGTTTAGGGTTTAGGGGTTGACGCGCTGAAAGAAGCTGCCCCGTTGTGTTGTTCGCAGCTGCCGCCGATGAATCTGCCGTCGATGAAGCTTCGTCATACGTTTCTGATAGAACGAGCCAATCTCGCCTTACATACACTCCTAAAGCAGCATTGGCCGTAAACCTACTAGTACTACAAGGACCACGATATTCTACTATTGCTGCCATTGCTACTACTGCTGGTGTTGGGATTGAATTTTGCCTTACCCTAAGGCTCTTGGACCCTCAAAGTGAGATCACCAACCTCAAAGTCTAAACCCTTCCTGTATGAAGCCCAGGGCAGGTTCAGGAGTTTAGGGTCCTAGGGTTCAGGAGGTTTGGGTTTAGGGGTTTAGGGTTTAAGGGTTTAGGGGGTTTAGGGTTTAGGGTTTGAGGGGTCCAGGGCATAGAGTTTAGGGGTCTAGGGTACGGGGGTTTTGAGTTTAGGGCCGTACAGTAAGAGCCTCAGGCTAATGCCTGGAGCACATTCAGGGCTTAGGGTTTCGGGTTTAGGGTAAAGCAGGGTTGAAGTTGCTAGTGCCCCATTGACACTCAATATTCAATATGCAGACTCACCACTTTTCCGAGGAGACCTATCTACACTCACCAACATTACTATTACTGTTGCGTAATATGACTATTTTTCTTTCTATTGCTGAGAAAACCTTATCTCATATGAGCTATAGTCTAAACTCCTAGTATCCACCCCTGATTACCCCTACAGTAGTCCCCTATAAAATCCCTTTTCTAACCGCGTTTAAGGAATGTATTCTGTGAAGATGCTTCCAAACATGTTGGATACCCTTATATAAGTTTATGTGTATTCCCTACAAACCCCCTGTAGGGTTGACGGTTACACCCTAAACCCCAAACCCTACTTGGAGGTTCATGGGATTTTGTAACTACTTATAACTGGGTAGGGTTTAGGGTTTAGGGATGAGGGTTTAGGGTTCATGGGATTTAGTAACCATTTATAACTGGGCTGATAACCCTACTTATACTCCCCCCCGATTTTCATGCAGGTTACCCCAATTCTAAGTATGGTATAAGCCCAGTTATAAGTAATTACTATGTCCCATGGACCTCCAAGTAACCCCTAAAGTGTGGACCCTGGACCCGAATCCTAGATCTTAAAGCTTTAACCCTACTGCACATACCCTATATATAACCCGTATATCCCCTTTCAAGGAACCCTGAACGCCCTAAACCTTAAACGCTAAACCCTAAAACCCTAAACCCCTAAACCCTAAACCTCTAACCCCTAAACCCCTAAACCCCTAAACCCTCAACCCCTCAAACCCCTTAACCCCGAACTTTGGCCAGCCGAACGTATCGCACGTGTGGTTGTTGCAAAATCCTACCTGGTCAGGGACGATACCACAGGAAGGGGATGGCCGTAGGGTTTAGGGGTTTAGGGTTCTAGGGTTCAGGGTTTTAGGGTTTAGGGTTTACGGTTTAGGGGATTACTTAGGGGTATATAGGGCCAGGAATATACGGGGTTTAGAGTTGAATGTTTGGGATTTAGGGTTGAGCAGTGAGTAGGGTTTCAGCGTTTAGGCAAGTGTTAAGCCGCCTGAGTTAATGACATGCAGTGCGCTTCAGAACAGTTTTGTGCTTCAGGTTGCTTGTGGGGTCATGGGTAGTGAGAAGTGGGTTATAAAGGCGTATATAGGGATAATGGAAAGGAAATCGGATACTATTATCGTATTTAGGGTTTAGGGGTGGAGTGTGCCCAAAATTATCCTAGGGTCTTAATTCTTAAATGCGACCGCAAGTTTTACTACCCTTAAACCTGTAAGCCTATGTCGAATTGCCATCTACCATACTTCAAGAAGCAGCACTGCCAGTTACCAAAGCAGAATATGACGACTTCCATACATAGGAACCCCAAGATAGCCCCAAAATATTGTGATGGGGACTCCTAGACGGAACGCCCAAATCAATTATTAGAAGCCCTAAAGCCTTTCAATCCCTAGCTCCGAACGCGTTTTAGGGTTTAGGGGTGGGAGGACATCTGTTCTAAACCTTAAACCCTAAACCCTATATAACCCTATTATACCAGTTCCAATTTTTCCATCATCCTAAACCCTAGGGTTCAGGGTCTAATCTATTTTGAGAGAATGGCTCTCTTATGGTTTCCCTTAAACCCTAAACCCTGTACAATCCCCTATATAAGCTATAGTCTAAACTCCTAGTATCCCCCTTAATGAGCCCCTATAATTCTCCCCGATGGAATCCCCAATATAACCTCCTTTAACGAGTTTAGACTATAGCTCATAAAACACCCTTTAAGGAGTTTAGCTTTTGACAGAAAGGCCCTCTTATGGTTTCCCCTCTGCCAGGACATGCTCTGGCCGAGGCACACCACGTGCCGCCCAAGTTCTAGTTTATGGTTTAAAGTCTAGGGTTTAGAGTTAGGGTTTAGAGTTAAGGGTGTAGGGTTTAGAGTCAAGGGCCCCAGGACCCAAATATTGAGGCTTTAGGTAGCAAAAAATCGCTCAGATCCTGGCATTTAGGATCGAAAACCCCAGTATGCATCGATCTTTGGGTCTGTGGACTTTTAGGGATAAGGAACCACTATATGCTTAACAGGTATATTCGTTAAACAGGGAGTACCTATGGAGCTCTGTAAATACACCCGAAAGTTTCCGGTCTCTCTTTCTCGAGACGCGGCACTATCTTCAATATAATATAGTAGTTTTCATTTTCTTTTCCATTATCCCAAAATAACCCCAACATAATATAGTAGCTTCCATTTTCTTTTTCATTATCCCAATATAACCCCAATATAATTTAGTAGCTTCCATTTTCTTTTTCATTATCCCTAGCTGAACAAAAATCGTCACCTGCATTCGCACGCTGACGCAGGTCCATCTGCAGCTCTCCAGTCCCATGGTAGTAATGTTGATACCAAAACCTTGCATGACCGCAGTATACTATTGTAACATTCCGAAGGTTTCTGGTAAGTCTGTACATCACCTGGAACACTGAACCCAGCAATTCAGACCCCAGCAACACAGCTAGCTTTCTGAAAGCTCAGTGGCATGCGAGTCTAACATCGGAAATCGCTGACGTTTGGGCGGGCCAGGGGGAGGGTAACACCTGAGGTCACCAGGCATCTTGCCGAGTAGCTCATTGAAGAGTCGTCCAATGCTGCGTGAGTTCAGCTGTCAGCCGCTGAATCCATGCCCTGTATCTGCCAAGCATAATAGCTACAGTCAATGCTTCAACCAAAATGAATGGACACAGGTTCGTATTAGGGAATATACTATGTATGCCCCTGTGTCCACCCTTACCGGTCCCTTGGCAACTCTAATGTTGACAAGAGCTCATGTGTAAATACTTCGAGGCTCTGGGGACTGGGTACGTAAGTTCTAGCGGGGCTATGGGCAGGCCAAGCCAAACCCTTAAACCCTGAACCCTGGACCGCGCTAAGCCCTAAACTCTAAACCCTAAATGCTCTGCCCTTTGACCCTGCAAGTATATATGCTCATATACTCATACCCCTGAAACTTCCTAGAAGCCACCTAAAGAAGCTGAGGATCCGCACTAGCGGCTCGCACTTCCAATCTTGAAAACCCCTACACCTGATACCCTGAACCCTAAGCCCTGAACCCTAAGACCCAAACCCTACCCTAAACCCTAAGCCCTGAAGGCCCCTGAAGGCTCAATCCTGACCCTATAGGGGCCTTTTAAAGGGGTAATCTTGGGGTTATATAGGGGTTATATAGGAATAATGGAAAAAGAAAATGGAAACTACTATTTAGGGTTTAGGGTTTAGGGTAGGGTTTAGGGTTTAGGGGCCCATTCTAGTGGGCCTCTTCTTGACTCTTTGGGTCACACGGCGCGCCGCCGTGTCGTGGTGCCTTGACGGAAGCACAAGCATTGGGCTTAGGATTCTGCCAGGGTTTAGGGTTGAAGGACTTCAGGTTGGGGTTCAGGGTTCAGGGCCTCGGGTTTAAGCATCTAAGGTTTTAGGGCGGAGGATCTTCATGTCGGGAATCAAAAAAATGGAAACTGCGATGGGGTCGAGGCCTACATGAAGGCTTTCTCGGTTTGGATGTACAGCATTGTTTAACTACAAAAGGATTGTCAGGAAATCATAAGAAGGGTTCAGGTTCCAGGGTAACCAGTCAGGCTTCTATAATACTTGAACTTGAGGCTTTCAACCTGTGATCTGCTGAGCCCACATCTCTCCAACTTCCCTAAACCCTAAACCCTGAACCCTAAACCCTAAACCTTAATCCCAACCCTAAACACTAGACCCTAGACTTCTTTTGGATACTCCTTCCTGTTGGCATCCCGGAAGCCCTAAACCCTAAGCCCGTACCTAACCACAAACCCTACACTCCTGGAAACTAACATGGAAACCCAAAAGGGCCCCTATAAAGACTACAGTCCCTCTAAAATGGGGCTATATGGGTTTCCATGTTAGTTTGGGGGAGTGTACGTTGTGCGTTGCGGGTTTAAGGTTTAGGGCTGAAGGTCTGGCACACATCATGTGACTTGACATGCAAGTTTAGGGTTTAGGGCTCACCTGCATTGGGGCCTGAATGCTGTATAGGCTTATATGTATATATCATCTACATTGCTAGTTGGGATTTCCTCGAAAATAATCAATGAATAAAACCCAACAAGGACTTTCATAATCTGGCCATACTCCCTGTATATCAGAAACTACCCCTACACCCTCAACCCTGAACCCTAACCCCTAAAATCTTAACCTCAAACCCTAAACCCTATACCCTAAACCCCAAACCCTCAACCCTAAACCCTCAACCCTAAACCCTCAAATCTCAATCCTCAACCCTAAATCCTAAACCCTACACCCTAAACCAGGCTCAGGGTTGGAGACCTCTTAGGCCCTGGCCGTCTTCACGACGCGGTGGCGCCGATGGACGCCAGTGCCACAGGTCTTTGTGCAGGTGCTCCAGAAGTTCCAATCACCCTCAGTGCTTCAGGTTTATGGTTTAGGGTTTGAGGTTTAGAATTTAAGGTTTAAGGCTTAGGTTTTAGGGTTTAGGGCTTGGGGTTTAGGATTTAGGGTTGAGGGTTTAGGTTTTAGGCTCACTGCTCCAAAAGTCCCATTCGCCCTTAGTGATCAGGCTGAACGAAATCCTAAACCTGAAGCTCTACACCCCTAAACCCCAAACCGGAGGGGTCTTTGGGATAGAAGGCTTGCGTGCCAGAACTGAGGGTTTAAGTCTTAGGGTTTTGATCTTATAGTGTGCGAGACGCAGACGTTCCCTAAAACTCCATGTAGCCCAATTCAGGTACTACTCATAAATTTGGTAGTTTCTCAAAATAAGGGGACCCCCAATATAGACCCCAAAACACTATAGTCCTTGCTATGAGGACCCCCAAAAAGGTACCCCTCATTTTGGGGAACCCCCATTTTGGCCCCAGTGTAGGTGTTCTTTATGGTCATGGAGCCCCAGGGTTTGACTCTAAGTTGACTCGTAACGGACCCACGAAGTCGGAAATGCTACATACGGAAAGGGTTCATGTAGTTATATGATATATACTTGGGCCTTAAAGAAGGAAAATGGGAACCCCTTTTAGGCCCTAACTATATGCCATATACCTACATGGACCCCTGTGGGATAATTGGAGGAAAGCTTTGTGAGTTGCCCGGCTCACGGTTCCAAATTCCTGCAGGTTTTGGGACCCTAGTTAAAGGCCCTAGACCCTAAACCCTAAAACAAACCAGATTTGAAGCATTTGTCGGGGCCAGATCTGGGGTCAAGACTGCTTTACATGTTTAGGGTTCCGGGTTCTGGGTTTAGGGCTGTAAATGCGGAGGCATGATTTGTGCCAGAAACCCCTCAAGATTAAAGCCACACTCTGTATAACAGTGGTACCTAAAACTCAAAGCTTGTAAAATCATAGCCCACAACCCCTAAAAACAGCGCAAAAGAACCATTATTCTACATACTTTGGGGTTCGGGTAAGGATTAGGTTGAAGGTGGTTTGGGGGTGTAAGGCACAACCCCTCATTAATAACCCGCTTCCCTTGATAGGGAGTATAATAGGGATCCTTATATTAAGGCCTTTAAAAGGAAGGGGTTTACTGATCAGGAGTCTACATTAATCTCAAACCCAATTCATCTTAGGCCTTTCCATTTAGCGTCACTAGTTCTTATTTTGTGGAACTGGACCGAGGTTCTATGGGTGGTGCCCTTATAAACCGAAAGCTCCGATTGGAGTACGGGGGACCCCCAAACCCCCAAAGGATCAGGGGATGCCCTCTATAATTAGGTCACCCCCCGAAACAAACAACAAATCCACCCTAAACCCTAAACCCAACCCTAGAAACAAACAGCAAATCCAATAGGCGTGGTCTGTGCTAGAAAAGAACGTAAACACGATAGGACCGAGGCGAAGAGTGAGACAGGTTTAGGGTTTAAGGGTTTAAGGGTTTAAGGGTTTAAGGGTTTAAGGGTTTAAGCGTTTAGGGTTTAGCGTATACTCCTAGCAGGGGGGGGGGGGCGCGTCAGCTTCCTCATCGTCCTAAATCCTAAACCCTACGCTCGAAACCCTTAACCTTCTAGTAGCTTCCATGCTCCTTCCGATGCCTTCAATTCCGAGATCCTAGACCCTAAACCTTAAACTCTAAATCCTAAACCATAACCCTTCCCTAATAACGACCACCGCAAAGAAGTCCGTGGCCTCCTGTTTCCCCATCGACTGCGTGCGGTCAGTACCTTGAACCGCTTCAGGATTTAGGGTTTACCTGTTTAGGGTTTTAAGGTCGAAGGTTAAGGGTTTAAGGGTTCAGGGTTTAAGGGTTGAGGGTTGAAGGTTTAGGTTGTAAGGTTTTAGGGTGCAGGGATTGAGGTTAAGGGGTTTAGGCACACGACCCAGACAATGGAGAATCAGATGGAAAAGAGTATGGAAAGTGAAATGGAAACTGGGCTCATACAGGGGTTTGTAGGCATTGCACATGTAGAGGTCGGAAAATTACCACATTCATGTTGAGGTCTACTATTGGGGTCTACTTGAGGTATTTTGTACCATGCTTGTACAGAGCATAGGAACCATAATATTGGGAATCATTTGGCCCCAGTAGTGGTCACTGCAGTAGATGGTGCGCAGCTTTTTCGGGACAGTCGAGCTTCACTTCGATAATGTAGCGGTATAGCTACCCTCCCTAAGCAGACATGGAACCCCACACAGCCCCTCTGAAAGGATGTTAGTGTCAGGCATCTATGACGGCCCATGTTTCTAGCGCGCCGAGCATGGTATAGGTCAGAGCCCACATCCGAGTGAGAGTTGGTTGCTCTCTGGTGGTTCAGCCATGTAAGATTTGTGGCTCCTTATATAATGTAAGTGGCCAAAAGAAGAATACATTTACAACCCTAAACTCTCAACCCCAGCTTGCGCCCACATCGAATGTTCCCCAGAATTAGACTCATCACCCTGAACGCGGAACACTATAACCTAAGCCCTCGATGTCCTTCCTTCTTTCCGTTCTTTCCTGCAGTTCTCAAGGGTAGACCCCCAAAAATAAATGCATGTGCAGGCAATCAAAGACGAGATCTTTCGCAAGGACAGGATCAACAAAGATTTGAGAAGATGGGAGCAGGCGATTGGCACGCTTGTACATGCGTGCTGGGGAATGAATCCGAAGGGCGCAAGGGCACTCTGAAAAGTATTGCCCGTAAGCGCGAGTACTCGAGCGCGCTATCATAAAGCTCCAAACCCTAAATCCTCAATCCTAAACCCTAAACCCACTAAGCCCTAGACTCTAAACCCTCAGTCCAAAACCCAAACCCTAAAACAGCCCTGAACCCAAACCCCCTACTCCCCAAACCCTAAACCAGCCCTCAACTCTAAACCCTCCAACCTTTAGCTCTCTTCTAGGGTTAGAAGTATGGGCCCCTAGTATGGGCCCTTAGGCCTTTTTAGGAAGCCTTAAGGGTAGATATAGGGTATATAGTAGGTATAAGAGGATCCCAGGGTTTAGGGCCCATACTAGGGGCCCATGGTTTTAACCTTAGATCTCTTCTTGCCCCAGCAATTCTCGGCTCCGTGCGGACGCGCATTCGTATCCGAGCGAGGAGCACGGCTCCTCCTGCCACGCAGAGGATGCCTCCGCGACACAAAAGCTTGTTGGGAGTTTGGTGTTTGTGCGGAGGGGGTTTAGGGTTCTTGGGTTCACGGTTCAGGGTTGAGGGTTTGGGGATTATGGTTCACGGTTTGGGGTTTAAGATTTGGGTTTAAGGCGTTGTGCTTAAGGTTTAAGGACGAGGATTTAACGTTCCAATCCACACTGCATCACTTCCTCCAGAGACCCCCCACGGATCCAACAGATGAAAGACCCACGATAAGGGTATGAATGATTGGAATAGGGTTTGGGGCTAGTATGCCCTACTTCTATAGGGCTCAAAAGGGAATAATACTGTGACGGTCAGCATTCAAGCTTCGCAATTAAACACCCCTAGTTCCAATTTCCTTCCACAGTCATCTCCATCGAATTCTACTTTATTCGTAACAACTCTCACTTACGCACCCTAAACCCAAAACCCGAAAACTCTAAGGCACTATACCGAAGTAGCAGAGGGACCCTATGTCAACCCTGAATGGTCCCTTGGTAAGCCTAATATTCAGCCTTGAACTCTAAATCATTCATACTAGTTCCAATGCTCTTTTCCGTTACCCCTATGTATTCTCATATACTCCCTATGTAGTCCCTGTAAACCCCTATGGTACATGCTAAGCTCCAGGCACATCACACCGCAAAGGACCATATCCAGGGCATCTTGAACAGAAGGTGCCTGAGCATAGCAAGTCAAATTTTGGGTTTAGGGCTTAGGGTTTGGGAATTAGGGTTTAGGGTTTAGGGGGCTTGGGCTTACGGTTGGGGGCTTAGGGCTTAGGCTTTCGAGGGCCTTCAGGGTTCAGGTTTCAGGGTTTAGGATTGTGATGGGGTTCTAGGTGGGCATATTGCAAGACAGCAGGGTTCTCTACATATCCTGGTATGCGAAAACCCTAACCCTAAACCCCATATCCTCAATCCTAAACCCTAAACCCACAAGCCCTAAACCCTAAACCTGTAATCCTAAACCCTGAACCCCAAACCCTGAAACCCCTACCTTTATGGGTTCTCCTATCCACCTTCCATACCAGCCTCCCGCTAGGGTTCTCCCTTAGTGAAACCTAATCATATACTCCCAAACACGCCCAATACAGGGGGTGGTTACCTAAAACCCAAAATCTGACCCCTGAACCCTAAACCCTGAACCATAGGCCCTAATCCCTACAACGCCTGGGATGGTAGGATTCTGGCACTGAGACAGGCTTTTGAGGGTCTTGGCTTTGGACTTGGGAGTGTAACTAGAGGGTAGGTTGAGGGGCCCTCTCAAAATGAAGGGTTGGGGTTTGGGGTTTAGGGCTTAGGTTGTTTAAAGTTTAGGGTGTTTAGGGCTTAGGTTGCTTGGGGTTTAGGGTGTTTAGGGTTCAGAGTTTTATGGCTTTACAGCTCTCAAGCGTACCCTTGATCAGACATGTGTTGCTGTACCCATGGCAATCACGGCATGGCTGTTTCTGAGATTGAGGGTCCCTCATTTTCCTGCATAGCACTGTATGCCTCACGGCAGGTGATTGCATGGCATTGGCTTCTGAAAAAACTAAGGTCTCCGTACATACCCCAAAGAAACTCATCAACTTCAAGAAAGTGCGCATCAATTTGGGGAACCCTGTCTCTACAATCCAGCTATACTCCCCACGGGGTCTCAACAAAAACACCAAGCCCACATATCGAATCACCACCATTGACGGCGGGTTTCCACAAACGCCCTGCCGAGACACCAGGAACATCATCACGCTGTCTGGAGCCCCGTTGCCGATGGCTACGAAAGTGGCACCAGCGATGCCTGCGCCATCACTGTGACCAATGCAAGCTTAAGCGCCATGTAGGGGCATGAAGGATTACCAACGTTATGGTCACATATTTCTTTGTCTGCCTGAAAATGGCCCCACAGTAATGTTGGGTTTTACTTGGGCCCCTACATTGGGGTTTAAGGGGGAGGGGGGAATTCTAGGATCCAAGGATATTTACGACTTAGTGCGAACAGTGTAGGGACCCAGCATTCATGGGGATATTTCCAAAAAGATCGAATCCCCTTCCTACATCCAACATATAAAGAGGCTCTCAACCTTTACCCATTTTCTGACCCTCCAATAGTAAGCTCTTGAACCCTCAACCCCAAATCGTAAGCACCAAACCGTAACCCTAAGCCCTGAAAAACCTAAACCCTAAATCCTTAACCCCAACCCTAAACCCTAACCCTAAGCCCTAAAAACCTAAACCCTAAATCCTGAACCCCAAACCCTAAACCCCAACCCTAAGCCCTAAAAACTAAACCGAAAATCCTTACCCCCAAACCCTAAACCCTAACCCTAAGCCCTAAAAACCTAAACCCTAAATCCTCAACCCCAAACCCTAAACCCTAACCCTAAGCCCTAAAAACTAAACTAAAAATCCTCAACCCCAAACCCTGAACCCTAACCCTAAGCCCTAAAAACCGAAACCCTAAACCCTACACCCTAAAACCCTAAACCCTAAACCCCCCATACCTCTGCCAGACAACGACCCCAGATGCCTGGCCGCAAGCTAAGCAGAGAGGACCAGTACCTCAGTCACGCGGTTTTAGGGTTTTTGGTTTGGGGGTTTAGGGTTTAGGGGTTTAGGGGTTTAGGGGTTTAGGGTTTAGGGGTTTAGGGCTTAGGGGTTTGGGGCTTAGGGGTTTAGTGTTTAGGGGTTTGGGGTTTGGGGCTCAGGGTTTAGGGGTTTAGGGTTGAGGGGTTTAGGGTTGGGCGGTTTAGGGTTCAGGGCTTAGGCAAACAAAAGTGCTATTATGGGTGGGGTATACTTCTTACTATGCAGGTGCTGAGTTTATGATTTGGTGGAGTTGATTGACTGGGATGGCAGCCTAAGCCCTAAACCCTAACCCTTCAATCCCAAATCCTAAGCCCTAAACCCTAAACCCTAAATCCTAAGCCCTAAACCCTAAACCCTAAACCCTTCAACCCTAAACCGAGTGGGGATATTCAGTGCATCCCAGCCGCACAAGCGGTGGCACAAAGTACACCTCGGCCTCGGCGAAAGGGTTTAGGGTTTGGGGGTTTAGGGTTTAGGGTTTAGGGATTTGGGGTTAGGGTTGAAAGTTTAGGGTTAGGAGTTTAGGTCTACGATTTGAGGTGTAGGGTATGGGATGTAGGCTTTGAGGGTTTGAGCTGCTTGGAGGGCCATGGGGACTTAGCAAATCTAAAAATCAAAACTACTACTTGAAGGTTCATGGGACTTAGAAGGTAATTGTAACACTTCAAACCCTACTTACAATCCCCCTAAACTTATGTAGGTTACACCAGGTATGAGTAGCATTAGATGCCGTGCTATAAGTAGTTACTAGGTCGAATGAAGCTTCAAGAAGGATGACCTGCTTGGAGGGCCAATCGGGGCTGAGCAGGTGGAAAAGAAAATGGAAACGTCTGTAGGTTTTGGTAAGTGAGTAGGTTTCGATTTTAGGGTTGAGGGGTTTAGGGTTTAGGGCTTGACCAATGATCGGGGGAATTAGCGTTCTCTCTTGGGGAACTTAAATACTTCAGGGTGCAGGCTTCGGGCAAAGGGAAGCTTTTGGGAGCGCCAACCCCCAAAACGCGGGACCGTAGTATTGTCATCTGACAGTTGCTGGGGTGACCAAACTCCGTAAGCTAAATCAAACCTCCTAATTCCTGAACCCTATATGCCCTCAACTACACCGAGACTTGTTTGCTCTTAGATGCGCTACTGACAGTTGAAGTAACTTTCTCTGCATGACCTTCCTACGATTCCCAATATAGAGTACTTAGGGTCACCCTGGACTTTTAGTATCCACGGGAGGATCTAAAAAGTAGAGCCCGCCATTCTGGTACCCTATCCAATGGTAATGTGATTTCTAGGAATCCTAAAGGGGATCCTCCGTGTAGATCCTCCAAGGGGTCTGGGTTGTAGAAGCCAGCTACACGTTCAAAAAGAATCTTCATTAAGCCCGAAACCCCTAGAGGCTAAACCCCCAATTCCCCAAACCCTAAACCCCCAAAACATAAACCGCCACTGGATCATCCCGAGAGTTCCCAAGGAATTGGTCTGTTAAGCTGTCCGGGACTCTCTACTGTGGTACCTTTGTAGGGCTTGCAGTTTAGGGATTGAGCGTTGGGCTTGTCATGTGTATAGTCCCCCTTAGGTGGACAGGATGTGGGGTATGTGGGGGTCTTATAATGGGTTCGGGGAATTCCACATTCCATCTGCTGTAGATCTAAGGGACTAGGTTGGGCTTTGTATTTGTGCGCAAACAAGGCAAGCAAATACACCTGCCGCAAAATCACATGGAATTCTGCCTAGCCTGCTTTCTTACAGTAAGAACCGACTTTAGAAGATTTCCAGGAACTTCTTTGGTATTCCATGTTAGTTTGACAGCGGGCACACGTCTACTCCGAAGAACTGCAGCCACAAGGATTAGACCGCACCAAATATCAGCTGACTCAAAAATCATGGGTCCCCTTTACGCGTGGTCCACGAGATCTGAAAATACGAGGCACATGGAGCAGACCAGTGCGAGACGTTGCCAAACTTTCTGCTGAAGTCTAGCCCTAAACCCCGAACACAATAACGGCCTTCCCTACCCAAGCAAAGATGCGAATCAGAACAAATCTAAAAGGCGGTTGGAAAAATTAGGGGCCCCTTGTCAGCAAGGTCCTTAGAAAGCTGAGCATAATGAGTTGGAGTCTATGTTGGGGCGCCTACTTGAAACCTCGAACCCTAGACCCTGAACCTCAAACCTTAAACCCGAAACAATGTTTCAGTTCCATCCAGTGGCTGTGGTGTTGAGCAGCCACATCAACACAAGAACCCAGATGAACACCAAGGGCAAGCTGGCATACCTGTGGGTGCATACTTTGTATGCTTCTAGGCATTTTCAAAGTCATATTTGGCATCTACTTAACATGTAGCAGCTATTTAGCGTACTTCCTTTCAGATTTGCGAGATTATGGGCCTAGTGACGTGCACTAGTCTTGAGATGGCAGTTTCTCAACTGGAACTACGTATCATCCGCCACCTTGCACTAAACCCCTTGAACATCTTTGTAAATGGCAACGTGGCGGTTTCCCAAAGCTAGGGGTCCCTTTTGGCGCGTCTTTGTAATAAGGATTGTCGTATTTTGGGATTTACATTGGGGTCGCCCTATTGAACAAAAATAAGTGTTTGAAAATAACCTCTGTATCATCACTCTCGCTGGCCCTTCTGGGGTCGTAGGGCACCTGCAGACATGACGCTACCTAGGGTTTAGGGCCCTTAATTAAGCCAGACAAGTGGTCCCACTATGATTTAAGGTATTCCCTGTTCTGCGTGGACTTGAAGCAGAGCAACGGATTGAAAGTTCTGAGCCCTCAACCCGTTGAGGTGACATGGGTGCCACCCGCCCCTACATCCTAAACCCTAAACCCCTATTGTCCCCTTAAGTAGATAGAATATGGGGGTTTATAGTGGGATAATGGAAAAGAAAATGGAAACTACTATTTAGGTTTTAGGGTTTAGGGTATAGTCCCCCTTAAGTAGATAGTATAGGGGGTATATGGGGATCTTATTATAATATGCCCAAAGCCGTATTCCATCTACTTAAGGGGGACTATATCCCATCCTCGGGCAGTCTCGCCCAGAAAGTCCGAAGCGATGCGAGAACGCATCAACAGGGTTTAGGGTCTAGGGTTCATGTTTTTTTGCAGTTCAGGGTTTGGGCATTAGGGTTAAGGGTCTAGGTTTAGGTTTGAGGGTTTAGGGCGCAGGGTTTATGGTTTAGGGCTCAGGGTTTGAGGTTTAGGCACCTGTGTACACAGAGATGACATCCGATCAAAGCTTGCTTCTGCTCATACATGGAATAGGTACTTCAGATGGGTGGAGGCCGATCTTACATACCTGCAAAAATGGTTGTGTGTTTCAATGGCTGCTGAAAAATGAGCCCCGATTTGTAGGCAAGATTGAGTTGCGAGGCTTGGGTTCAGGGTATATGCTCTCAACCCAATCATGTTCGCTAATCGCATCCTTGATCCCCAAGACGGGTTAAGTCTGGGGGTAGTTACATCCGCAGTCTCCGCCAACTCAGCATAGAAAACTCGCCTAAGCAAAGAAGCCTTTTCTGGGCAAACGAAATCTCCGTGGGGCCACTAGGAATATCTGTTTCTCATGTGCTATCCAGCCTTGTAATTATTGGCTGTTGAGCAAAGGGAAGTCGGTAAGTCACCAACCCCCAAGTCCAGCAACCCTGAAACTCTGAACCCTACCCTGCCGCCCACTAACATGGAAGCGCACCCTAAACACTATAGTCCCCCTTAAGTAGATAGAATATGGTGTATATGGGGATTTCATTTTAAATATACCCAAAGCCATATTCTATCTACTTAAGGGGGACTATAAACCCCAAACCCTAAACCCTTGACAATGCTTGAGTGTTGGTATAGCGGATCGTGACACACTCACTGCCGAGATGCCCCCATTTCTGAACCATGGCACAGTAGTCCTGGGTTTGGATTAGAGGGTTTAGTGATTTTGGGGTTTCGGGTTGAGGGTTTAGTGTTTACAGGTTTAAGGGTCTGGGGTTGAGGGATAGGGGAGACTACCCACTTGTAATTTCCTGAAGTTCGGGATTGGAGCTTAGAATCGGGTTGTGCTCCACAATTCCTACCGTTGTTTCCACAAGAAACCCTATGCAACACAACTAAAGCCCGAATCTCCAATGCCAGACAACATCAAACCCCACATCAGAAATGCCGTGTAAAACAGACTGCAAGGCATTTACCCTTTAATGAGAACCACCCCAGCTCCCCTATAAACCGTGTTAGGGTGTGGGGAGATAGCCCCGCACGGTTGATTTTCCAAATCCTGCAAGACCCCAGTATATTAAATTACCGCAAATCCCATAAAACACTTTGGGCCATCCCCAGTATGACCATGATATAGACCTGAACCCTGCATGCTAATCTTTCACACCTTCAAAAACGACACCCAGTTTCACCCTTATGCCCCTAAACCCTAAGCTCTAAAC
>CAJNIZ010005447.1:62991-76546 GCA_905231905.1 Symbiodinium pilosum
GGGTTTAGGGGCTTGGGGTTTAAGGTTTAGGGGTTTAGGGGCTTTGGATTCAGGGTTTAGGGGCTTGGGGTTTAGGGTTTAGGAACTTGGGGTTTCGGGTTTAGGGGTTTTGGAAGGGTTTAGGGATTTAGGGGTTTTGGATTTAGGGTTCAGGGGCTTGGGGTTTCGGGTTTAGCGGTTTTGGAAGCAGGATTTAGGGGTTTAGGGGTTTTGGATTTAGAGTTTAGGGGCTTGGGGTTTGAGATTTAAGGGTTTTGGATTCAGGGTTTAGGGGCTTGGGGTTTAGGGTTTAGGGGCTTGGGGTTTAAGGTTTAGGGGCTTGGGGTTTAGGGTTTAGGGGCTTGGGGTTTACGGTTTAGGGGTTTTGGATTCAGGGTTTAGGGGCTTGGAGTCGAGTGTTTAGGGGCTTGGGGTTTAGGGTTTAGGGGTTTAGGGTTCAGCATCTCAAGTCCAAGCATTCACTTCTTAAGCAGCGTTATCAAACAATGGACACATACCCACTTGCCCATAGTTTAGGGTTTAGGGTCTGGGGATTTAGGGTGCGGGGATTTAAGGTTTAGGGGTTCAGGGGTTAAGGTTTCAGGGATTCGGACTTGGGGTTTAGGGGTGCGAGGGATTTAGGGTTTACTTACCCCTGCAATGACCCGGACTACATACACTGCGATTATACCATTCCTTCTTATACCCTTCAAAAAGGGGCCCCTGATTTCAAGAAGCGCCAAACCCTCAACCCTAAACCCTATCAAGCCTAAGCCGACTAACCCCAAACCCTAACAACCTTGAACCAGCAACCCTATAAAATGTACAAACCCTAAATCCTAAAACCTACATCTGACGCCCTATGAACCCCGAACCCCCTAAACCCTAAATGAGCTACAGTCTAAAATCCCAGCATCCCCCTTAGTAACCCCTATCATACTCCCCTATAGAATCCCCTATAAAATCCTAAGGACTGTAGACTATAGCCCTAAACCCTAAACCCCTAAACCCCTAAGCCCCTAACCCTAAACCCTAAACCCTAAACTCAAAACCCTGAGCCCCAAATCCCTAAACCCTAATCCCTAAACCCTAATCCCTAAACCCTAAGACCTAGACCCCAAACCCTGATCCCTAAACCCTGATCCCTAAACCCTAATCCTCAAACCCTAAGCCCTAAAACCCTGTAAATCCCCCTTTAAAGGAACCCATACATCCCTCTAAAACCCCCTTTAAAGGAACCCATACATCCCTCTAAAACCCTAAACCCTAAGCCCTAAAATGACTAGACCCTAAACCTTTAAAGGAACCCTACAAAGCCTAACCCTACACACCCACATCCTACACCCTAAACCTTAAACCCTAAGCCATAAACACCACAAACCCTAAGCCCCAAATCCTTAAACCCTCGACCCTAAGCCCCAAATCCTTAAACCCTACAAGGAACCCATATATCCCTCCAAAACCCCCTTTTAAAGGGACCCATACATCCCTGTAAAACCCTAAACCCTAAACCCTAAGCCCCAAATCCTGAAACCCTAATCTCTAAACTGTAAACCCTAATCCCCAAATCCTTAAACCCTATAAAGGAACCCATACATCCCTCCAAAACCCTTAAAGGAACCCTACAAAGCCTGGCCCAGGGGCCACCAGCTCCGAAGGAGCCACGGCCCGGCAGTCGGCGCGCCAGACGGCGGCTCGGCTCATCTCGGCCTCCTTGGCTCGGGAGCCTTTTAAGGGAGGCTATAGGGATGTATGGGTTTAGGGTTTAAGGATGGCTGTTGGGGTTTGAAGTTGTGGGTTCAGGGTTTAGAGATTGGGGTTTAGGGTTTAAGGATTTAGGGTTTGGGGATTAGGGATTCAGGGTTCAGGGTTTAATTAGGATTTAAGGAGTTTAGGTTTAAGGGAGGTTATAAGGATATATTGGTCCGTTTAAGGGGAGATTTATCGGGAGTGAGCTTTGGGACCCTTTTAAGGGGTATGTCCGCTTTGAGGGTTCAGGGTTTAGGGATGGTTCAGGGTTTAGGGGTTTCGGGTGTATCGGGTTTATGGGGTTTATAGGTTTATAGGGTTTAGGGTTTTTAGAGGTTTAGGGGTTTAGGGTGTGTGGTCTAGGGTTATGGGGATTATATGGGTCCCTTAAAAAGGGGGCATTAGCGATGATATAGGGCCCATTTCAGGGGACATATACAGAAATATATAGGGATGTATATTATGGTGAAATGAACAAGACAACCTTGGACACGAGGCTCGCTGACTTCGTTCATCATTGTTTTCATTCGTTCACATGGTTCAATTCATTAAGTTCGCTCAGCCACGTTTTCACTCCTCACGCAATTGTATAACGAAACGATGTGAAGTGAACTTAATAAGTGAACGAGGGAACATGAACAGAGCGAGCCCACGTGTTAGTAATAAAGGGAGATATGAGGGGGTTTAAGGGCTTGGGGTTTAAGATCTATTTGTTCAGGGCCTCCTAGAGAGCTGTGAAAAAAACAGCGGATTTCCACAAGCAGACAATTGGAATGTTCAACCACATTCTGCACGCTTGCCTGTCGCATTTTCAACGTGAAGCCCTGGACTAAACACTGAGAATTAGCAATCTGCTTATCCCTGCTAAACCCTAAACCCTGAATCCTCATGAGTTTTTACTAACCCTCTACAACCCTGAACCCTAAACCCTAATCTCTCGACATCGACATCCCCCAAACTTGCCTCATCGTCCCTACGAACCCAGATATCAACTTCCCAGGTCGCAGTAACTATGATTCAGGGAGTTTTGAATTACAACGTATATAGGTGTTACTTAGGCGCAGATGGGGGTATGTGGTGTGTAGGGCTTGGGGATTACGACATGAAGGTTAATGGGGTTTAGGGTGGAGGGCAACTACTTATAACTCGGCTTCTAACCCTGCTCACCGTCCTCCTGACCGGAAATATGTAGAGCGACCCAATTACAAATAGGATTACAGGCCCAGTTTTAGCTAGACAAAATGCCATGAACCTTCAACTAGACTAGGGTTTAGGGCAGCTTCTGCTATCGAACCGCGTGCAATCTCCAATATGATCCATCTCAGGGGGGGCTCCTCAAGGTCACGATCTTTTCGGACACCCTGAATTTCTGGCAGTTTCCCTGAACATGGGGACTCCAATACAGACCCAAAAAGATGATAGCCGTTATTATTATGGGTACTCCGGAACCTCAGGCGAGACCCGCCACCCTTTTCCTGCGCCAGCCCTGGCCCAAAACCCCCTTGAATCCGCCTTCTGTAGGAAGTGTTTTTGCAAACGCCGGACGCGCTGTAACTCTGCGCGCGTTGGCGCCGCTTGTAGGAAGTGTTTAGGGTTTATGGTTTCGGGATCTACGCCCATCTAGAAGTAATAAGTAACTACTTAGTCCCGCGAACCTTCAAGTAGGGGTCCGATCTTAGGATTGTGTAGCGCTTGTTTCGCGAAACTCCTCATGACAATCCCATTGCACACTCTCTGAAGTGCCTGATGAAAAAAACCCTAAAACCGACCTATCCGCAGCTGTATACCCTCCCCAAACAGGCCTGGAAATCCTTAGGCCTAAGCCCAAATCCTAGGTCCCAGAGCCTAAACCGCAAACCCTACCTACCCTCCAGTCCCCTTATGTACTCCACGTACTCCCCATCCCTAAACCCTAAACCTTAAACCCTAAACCTTAAACCCCAAAGCCTAAACCCTAAACCTTAAACCCTATACCCTAGACCTGAAACCCTAAACCTTAAATCCCAAAGCCTAAACCCTAAACCCTAAATCCAAGTTTCAGAGCTTTGGACGGTCTGCAAGGTGTGGTCGTCATCCCTCTGCAGAGTGGTCGGTTTCCTGATCTGAGACAGGCATAACTACGGTTTAGGGCTTGGGGTTTAGTTTAGGGTTTACGGTGCAACTTATTTGGGGATTATATGGGGGTTTAGGGTTTAGGGCCTGGGATTTAGGGTTTGAAATATTAGAGTTATATTGGGAGAATGGAAAATAAAATGGAAACTACCATTTAGGATTTAGGGTTTGGGGTTTGGGGCTTTAGGGTTTAGGATTTATGTTTAGGGTTTACGGTGTCAGGGTTTAGGGTGTAGGATTTTGAGGGGTAGGGATTACTGAAAGGGCTTATGTAGGGATTGTTTCATGGTATATCGGGTTCAGGGATTAGGGTATATCGGGTTCAGGGATTAGGGTTTGGCGTTTACTTGAAGGTGGATAAGACATAGTAAGTACTCATCACTGGGCTTGTGACTCTACTTTTATCCCCCTGACCGTGCTCACGTAGATTGCTGCACTCACAACTACGGTTTACGCAGTTTAGAGGGTTCAGGTTGTATTAGGTCACAGGGACTTGGGATTAGAGTTGACTGGGTTGCTGTTAAAGAATTCAAGTTCCTTAACAGCAACCCACTGGAGGTTTTAGGGGTTCGAGATTAAGGTCTCGGGTTGAAAGTACCGGGCTCAGGGGCCTGCTTCGCAAAAATCACAGAGCCCAAAGCCCTAAACCCTAGCCCCTAAAACCTTAATCCCTAAACCCTTAACCCCTAGAAAGGTCCCCTATAGAATCCCCTATGTAGAGCCCCCCTTTCAGGACCCTGAAACCCAAAAGCCGGCTCAGAGCCCCTGAGCCCCGAGCACAGCTGCGAGGCCATTGTCAAGGGTAGAGCTTCGGAGTCCAGATCCAACATATCCCCATGCCTGGAAGTTTAGGGTTTACGGTTTAGGGTTTAGGGGTGCATATCCCCATGCCTGGAGGTGTCTTTAGGGTTTATAGGGATCATAGGGCTTAGAGGGTTTATAGTGTTTATATGCCTGGAAGTGTTTAAGGTTTAGGGTTTAGGGGAGGTGTCTTGAGGGTTTCTGGGGATCATAGGGCTTATGGGGTTTATAGTGTTCATAGGGTTTATAGCGCTTATAGGATTTATAGGGTTCATATCCCCATGCCTGGAAGTGTTTAGGGTTTAGGGTTTGGGGTGTACGATTTAGCGTGTAAAAAAGTTTAGGCTTTGGGGTTAAAGGATTTCGGGGTTTGGTGTTTGAGTTTTCCGGCTTAGGTTCTAAGGTTCACGGCCAGGATGTTAGGCCGTAGAGTCGAAAGGCTTTCTCGGCTTTGGGTTTTGACTGACACTTGTCTTGGCCTTGGGTGTATGAACATGGCTTCTCAAAACAAGGCGCACTACGCACCCTAGGGAGGATTATGGAGTTTCCTGGCTATTCTACAACAGTAACTATGAGAAGTGTCCAAAATCTTACGCTGTTGGATCTAAGCTTCAGGGTTAGGGCTTGGCGGTACGTTGGGATAGATACAATATACTTGGAGGATCTCCTGACTTAGCCCAAAGGGTCCATGTAGGCATATAGTATATACTTGGGGCCCAAAAGGGTTCCCATATACCTATTTTTAGGGCATGGTATATACCATGTAGCTACATGGACCCTTTGCGTACTTAGTAACAGGAGATATGGGGCTTATAATCGTGGTTATTGGGGATGGTAGGTAGACTTACGAAGTCAAAAATTCCTCCTTCAACCTAAACGCTAAACCATAATCCCTAAACGGTGGTGCCGGCTTGGTGGAATCACGCGCTCGCGCATCATGCGCGGGCGCTTGTGGAGGATTGGGGGCCTGGGAGTTAGGACTAGGGCCTAGGGTTCAAATTAAGGTTTAGACTGTAGGCCTAAGCCCTAAGTCCTACGAGTACACCCACCACCTCAAACCCTAAACTCCAAGTCCTCAACCCCAAAACAAAAAAACATCATAATTGCTACAGCTACATAAGGACTATGCGGGAATGCCATTGACAAAGGCCTCCCAGAAAAGGTGCGCGGTCGATTTTCCATGTCCCTGTCCACTTGAGTCTCCAGTTATTCTGGATTCTTGCCGAAGCCCTACACATGTTGCTTTTCCGAAACAAGGGACCCAAATATAGAGCTCAAAATGCTGTGATCCTGTTTTTGGGGACCCCTCAACATGGTACCCCTTATCTTGGGAGAGCCTCATTGCTAGGAAATATAGCAGAATCTCCTGGCAAGCACTCATTTTGTAGGTTCCCTAACCATTCATAACCCGAAGGTCCTTAAAAGTAATCAAGCCCTAAACCCTCAACAAAATATTCTAAACTCGAAACCCTAGACCTTAATCCCTAAACAAGATGAAAGGTTTAGGGTTTAGCCGGTTTAGGGTTTAGGGATCAGGGTTGCCTCCCAGGGAGCGCCATAGGCCTTAACAACCTGAAGATATGGTATACCCGTTATCTTAAGCAGCACAACTTACCCCTCAAAATACATGATCATATAAACAAATATATTCACGTATATATATATATACATATGTTATAAATAATTCGGATCCCAAGATCATCTAAACCCTAAACCCGAATCCCTAATCCCTGAATCCTAAAACCCTAGTTCTCTTGCTTTATTGCATTTTCTTTTCTATAACCCCTATATAGCCCCTAAATATATATATATACCCAATAGTACTATAGTAGTTTCCATTTTCTTTTCCATTATCCCTATATAACCCCAACCCTAAACCCTAAACCCCTAAACCCTAAACCCTAAACCCCTAAACCCTAAACCATATACACGCAACCCAAAGACTCCTTCGCCTTTTATTAGGCTCTCAGGGTTCCTACCCCGGGTTTGTCGGAAACGCCTAGGGTTTAGGGTTTAGAGTTTAGGGTTTAGGGTTTAGAGTTTAGGGTTTAGGGTTTAGGGTTTAGGGTTTGGTAACCGTCATACGTGCAGTCAGGTCACTCCCCGTAGCAGTAGTAAAACCTCCGCGCTTCGGGTTGAAGATTCAAAGCTTTGAGTTGAGGCTTGGAGGCTTTGGGTTTAGGGATTGAGGGTTTAGGGGTTAGGGTTTAGGGATTAGGGTTTAGGGATTAGGGTTTAGGGATTGGGGGGTCTAGGGATTATGGTTTCGGGATTAGGGTTTAGGATTAGGGTTTAGGGTTTAGGGATTAGGGTTTAGGGATTGGGGGTTTAGGGATAAGGGTGAAGGGTTATTATTCCAGTAGGAGAATCAAATGACAAATCGAAACGACATGGAACTTGTTTCATCTTGTGGTGTAGGGTTTGGGGGTTGAGGATTTGGGCGCTGAGGGTTGAAGGTTTAGGTTGTGTACGACCCAGGGTTGAGGACCCCATTAGGTCAAAGGGCAAAAGATTTTGGAGGGTCGAGTGGGTGCAGTTCCTCAAGCAAAGGGCATCTTGTGCTCGGATACAGTCTACTTGGTAGTTTCCAAAAAAAGGGGGAACCCAATATGGACCCTAATATATTATAGTCCTTATTAAAGGGACCCCCAAAAAGGTACCCCTAATTTTGGGAAACCCCCACTTTCTTTTGGGAAGGATCTCCCAGAGGACCCCCCAGCAGATTGTTTTGTACCATTGCGGTTATTAGCATCGCTATTAATGCCAATATTAATTCTACTATTACAATTGCTTACCATTATGGTTTAGGGTTAAGGGTTTAGGGTTTAGGGTTTGGGGTTTAGGGATTATTACTACTATTACCGTTGCTGTTTTTTAGATGCCCCAGATTAAGGTTTCTTGTGTTCTTTCCATCTGGGGGGGATCCTTGTTGGGGTCCCATAGGATCCGAGAACCGAACGGACCTTGATAAGCGCAACCCTGTAAGCACAACACTTTCATCATCTCATGTCCAGGACGAGTCACAGCGCGACTAGTTCAAATGGTTTAGGGTCTGGGGTGTTTAGGGTTTAGGACAAAGTCCTCCATGGTTTAGGACATTGGGTAGGGTTAAGGGTCTAGGGATGAGGGCTTAGGGGTTTAGGGGTTTAGGGTTTTGGGTTTGGGGTATACATACCCTCCGGCAAGCTAATATGCAACCACCAAAAAGGGGCGCTGCCTAGACTAAAGTCCATTCAAAAAGGCCCACATGGGCTTCCATGCTATCCTGCTATGGTGCCGCAACCGATAATTCTTGAACCCAAACCCTAAAGATCCGAAACATTGTGCATGACAGCGCAAGCCCTAAACCCAGACCCTCTTTCAGCTGAGCTTGTGGCTCAAATCACCTTCACAAGTGCGTTATCAAAGAACCTTACACACAAACAAAATGCACATCCCAAACGCTTCAACCGCAAACACTGGTCTAGGGTCTGGGGTTCAGGGTTTAGGGTAGCGTTACAGCCCCAAACACCAAAGCCATCTTAATCCCCCTTTACTTACCCAAAACAGAACCCATCTTTTTGTGTTCCAATCTCCGAAGTTTCAGGCTAAAAGGCAGGCAATTAACACCCTACGCAGCATTTGTCATGGGAAACTTTATACCCAGCTATAAGGGGGCTTGTAACCCCACTGATCATTGGTCGAAACATAAGTTCAGCAGGGTTCTGAGAAGTACTAAGTTCCATATACCTTCAAGTACACCCTGAGCCCCTTCGGGGTTTGAGCTGAAACCCTGCGAAACTTTATCTGGCCGAAAACCTTCAATATTCCCCTAGATCTCAATGCCATGCCGAAGCCGTTAGCCCCAAACACATTACATCCTTAACATCCTACGCCCTAAATCCTGCGCCCAAAACCCCCTAAATCCTGAACATGCTAAACCCTAAACCGTCCAAACCCCAAACTGTCAAACCTTAAGGCAAGAACACCCTAAATCCAAACATCGTACACCCTGAACCCCCAATCCCAAATCAAACCCCAAATCTCAAACCCTAAACCCCAAAACCCTAAACCCTAAACCTCTAAACCCTAAACCTTAAACTCTGAACCCCTATACCCTAAACCCCTAAACCTTAAACTCTGAACCCCTAAACCTCTAAACCCTAAACCCCTAAACCCTAAACCTCTAAACCCTAAACCTCTAAACCCTAAACCATCCGCCATGGACGAGGAGCACTGAAGAGCCATCTCATACCGGCACCCAGGTTGACCTGGGAGCTTCTGGGCGCACTGCTTTAGGGTTTAAGGGTTTAGAGTATAGGGTTTAAGGGTTTAGGGTTTAGGATTTGGGGTTTAGGATTTAGGGTTTATAGGTTAGGGTTTAGGGGCTTAGAGTTTAGGGTTTAGGGGTTTAGAGTCTGGGGTTAGGGTTTAGGATGATTTTGAATATAGTATTTAAGGTCTAGGGTGCAAGTTAGAGTCTAGTTCTGATAGGATACCACCTCGTTCCCTGAACCCTGCACCCCAAATCCTAAAACCTAGACACTGGGATGCTGTTAAGGAAATTAGTGGCGACTATATAGGCAAAACCCTAGCATGTACTGTATATGTATCTAAATACCCACTATGGTAACTTAACTTAAATTCATAAACAGCAACCCAGTAAATCCCCTGAAACCTAAACTGGAAACACATCTTTTCTTATTCGTTCAGAGCCTTCCTCAACAGAGTTATAGGCTGTAGGGTTTAGGGTGTAAGATTCAGAGTTTGGGGTTTACGGTATGTGCTGGGGATTGATCGAAGCTGCCAGCGTCTCACTTCAGAACAAGAGGTCCGCTGCGTGAAGCTCTGTGTAAGAGAGCGGCCATACAGTACAATTACAGGTGGATACTAGGAATCTAAAATTACCCTACGCACCAAATATCAGCAGCAAGCATGTCACTTCCGTTCAGCAGCGAGCATCATAACTGTTGTCCTAGTGCATACCTGCACTATAATTTCAACTTCAAGCTCCGAAAAGACATAATATGGGAGTTTCCTAGATTCAGGGGTCCAAAAAAAAAAGCATTATCATATTTTAGGGTCTATATTGGGCCCCCCTCTTTTGGGAAACTACCGTATAACTTCCACAGAGAATCAAAGAACTGGCGGTATCCAAACATCTCCCGTTCAACAGGACAAAACCAAGCTCTCTCGGTTGTGGTTGACCCGGAGAGGTTCCAGGAGACATACGAAAATCCCAAGTTGCTAAACCAAGCCCAACCTTACACACCCTAAACCCGAAACCCTTAGAACCTGGAACCATCCAGCCAAGGCACATGAAATCGTTCGATAACAGAAGACAGCCCAACCCTCGAAAGATGCTGAGCCTTGAGCCGCCCGAAGGCAACAGTGTAACAAGCCAAATCATTACAAAATGGCTCCGGATTGAAAAGGTGGGGTTTGGGGGTTCAGGGGTGCAGGGTGAAGGGTTAAGGAATGGAGGGTTTGGTGGTTGAAGGTTTGGTGTCAGGGGTCTGGCTACTTGGGACTATGCGCGATACGGTCTTTTTTGGTGGAGTCCTGCTGTGTTCCTATTTCACCACAATCACTTGGTGAATGCCTTACATGCGATGGTCTGTTAAAAATGGGTCCCATTTGCCATACGGTAGGATTCAGAGCTATGACCGCCAAATGGACAAAGCCCTAACAGAACTACACAAAAATTCCTCAAGAACTCCCCTTTGACACCCACCATAACATCTTACAAAATTCTACCCACAAGTCACCGCTATCTTGCAAAGAAACTTGAATCTGTGGCTGATTGTTGGCTGGTGCGTGAATTTATGAGTCGCAATTACTTCAAATGGGGTTGTCATCAAAATTATGGTTCCTTTCTGGGTGCTATACGTAATAGGGGCCGTGTCACTCTAAAAAGCAGGAAATGAGAAATTCAATTTTGTTGACAACCTACCAAATGCATCTCCAGGCATTGGAAAGTTGTATACAGACGCACCGCCCAGGATATCACCCTAGCGTTAACTCCCCTTACCTCATGGACCAGATTCCTGCAATCCCCTTCTCTAATGGCAATAGCAGACACAAAAGACACCATGATAAACCAAGACTGATACGGTATTAACAACGATCAAAACAGTACCAAGCCACAATGGCAACCTATTGGGAAGTGACGTGTTTCAACTCAGGAAGGAGGAAGACTGCGGCGACCTAAACAAGTAGGGGGAAGCTTTGGGGTACGTGATATCATAAACATACAAGGGTTCTAGGTCGCTGACACAGTCCCACGTCTGCAGGTTTGTGCCGTGCACTGCACATGCCATGGAAGCCGAAAGAATGTGACGGCTACGTGAGACAATTACACACGAGCGTGAACGCCAGCCTGGCAGACTAGTACAGGGATCGCCTGAAAGAAAACATCCCGGTCACAATACCGACGCCAACAGCAAACATCATCTCGGCATCCAGTACTGAAAGGGACCCAGCCTACCTACCGGAACCAGAAACCCTCAACACTATACCTTAGGTGGACCCCCCACCCAGCAATAGTGACTATAGGGGATAATAGGGATTATCTTAGGGTCCTCTTCTATTCCTATTATACCACTATTACAGGGTGGGGGGTCCTCCTAAACTATACCCTCAAACACAAAAAAACCCAAAAGTCCCCAAACATCGGTCTTCTACGCATGATAACTTTTGAGAGCAAAGAAGTCAGCCCACTCACTTCAGTGAGAAGCTTTGCCAGCCAAGGCCAGTGGAGGGTGTGGGGGACAGTTCTCAGGATATAGGGGGTTTAGGGTTTAGGGCTTAGGGTTTAGGGTTTAGGGTTTATAGTTTCCCAAACTAGGGGGACCCAATATAGGCCACAATATGCTACAATCCTTATTATTGGGACCCCTATAAAGGTATCCCTAAATTTGGGAAATCCCCATATGAGCTATAATCTAAACTTCTAGCGCAAATGCCCTATAAACCCTGAAGTATTTAGACTATGTCTCATGCGGGGATACATGGTATTAAGGGCTAAGGGTCAGGTGCGGAAGAAGTCGGTTGGAAATCCAAAAACCTCGTGTTTCTATGTGGCTTATAAGGCTTATCAGATACTTAAAGCCCTCCAAAAGAGCATGCTTTGAATGCTTGAAGGACAAGATGTCACGCTGTCCAACTGTCTCAGCTCCTACTCCCTCAGAAGAAAGACGGACCTTGTTCAAACAATCCATGCCCCCAAGAACATAGAGGCACTATGCCCCCAAGCCCCAAACTCCTGAAGATACAAATAGGATCCCAAACGAGGATCCAGACTTGTGTGTACCAAGGTTGCGCTTGAGGAACTTTCACTAAGTTACCACAACAAAGAAACCACTTCATTATTATAACCTATACATCATATTATAGTATTCTATTCCCTACGAACCACTAATAAGCCATTTCTGGATCGAGAGCTATGGTAACTTGTAAAATCTAAGTTCCTGACGGCAACCTAGCAAGAGCGCAATGGCAACTGCCTTCGGCAAGCCTTCACTGCACGTGTGTGCGTGCGTCAGGAAAAAGGCGACGCCCAACATCCCAGCAGCATGGATTGGCGCCGACTTCAGGGGCCTTTAGGGTTTAGGCTTAAGGGTTTAGGGTTTGGGGGAGAAGTATGCCATAGTTCCATAAGGACGAACAGGGGATAACCTTGGTAACTTTTCAGGTTTTTACATGCATGTTTTGGGAGTGCTGCGTCTTACAAAATTGGACGGTCAAGGCAATTGTTTATGGCCTGTTGTGGTCATAAGTATACTTTCCAAGACTTGCTTAGCCACCCAGCTATTCCTACAAACTTTCAAAGGCAGGCTGGGTCCCTTGAGGAGTAAAGGATTAGGTGGTCCCCAAACCCACATTGGTATAACCGCAAAATGTCGGGACCTTGCAACTGTCATCATCCCTGGTGGTCAATATTACCAGGCTGGACACTTATATGAGCTATCATCTAAACTCCTCGAAGAGGGGTAATATGGGGATTGTATAAAGGACTATTATAAGGGGTCCATTATGGGCATAGTAGGAGCTTAGACCATGGCTCATATAACAACTTATGGTTTGAACACTACACTAGGCGCTTCAGAAATTACACTGGACAAGTATGGATATTAAACGCCAAGTCTGTTCGCGAAATACGCCGATATTAGGACCTAAAAAAACACTACTACTCAAAAACCTAACAAACACCAACCCGCAAAACTCTATGCTCTGGATAATTTCAAGTTCTGGTTCCACAGCTGAGCCGTAGTAAAATTATGATATCAGCTCAGTATTTTGATTGACCACAAGCAACACCACAATTTGTCAACCCTATATCCTAAACCCCAAACCCCAAACCCTAAACCCCAAACCCCAAACCCTAAACCCTAAGCCCTAAACCCTAAGCCCTAAATCCTAAGCCCGAAACCCTAAGCCCTTAATCAAGGAACTTGAAGGAGCCCGGAACATCAAACTCTCGAAGCTCTAGAACCTAAGAACCCTAAACCACCTAGACCCTAACTATTGGGATAGTATAGGGTTCCATGGGGTTATATAGGGATAATGGAAAGGAAAATGGAAACAACCCTAAACCCTGAACCCCAAACCCTAAACCCTAAACCCACTAAGGCCCGGCCCTAACCCGAAGCCCCAAGCCCCTGGCGTTGCTCCTCCATATAGGTTTCATACCCATCGTTTGCCGCGCTTCGCGGCTAGAAAGTGTAGATTTCATTGGCCAGCGCAAGGGATTTGCATGCCGGGTGACGGAAGACAATCACCAAAAAATTGGGGAACTTTGGATGTTTATGCAACCCTCTCAGCACTTCGGCTTCGCGCTTTTTAGGCGTCTCAAGCATCCACATCCAAGAACTGAAGCTGCTGGAAGGCGTGCTTGGATGAGACTGTGTCGGAAATGAAAACACGATACGCAGAG
>CAJNIZ010005447.1:76646-98849 GCA_905231905.1 Symbiodinium pilosum
CCCCCCCTAAAAACACTGAAGCAACTTGTACCGATTTCCCCTCAGAACACGAAATTTGCGGCAAACGAAGGTGATGGAACCTCCATATAGTACCAGTCGCAGGCCTGTCATTGCGTTCTCCAAGGCGTTTGGTAGTTTTTACAATTTACAACGGATGCTAAGCTTCGTTTTGTTTGGCTCTACGGCTTTGCGCTGAAGGTCTGAGATTTGGGTAGGAGCTTGCCAAGTCGGCCCTCCGAGTACTGGCATCTGCAGGGAAAACATTTTCCGAAAAGAGTTCCGTGCTTGAGGCAAGAAAATGAGATTCCCGCCTTCCTCTCCAACTGAGATGAAACCCCAAAACCAAAACAATGCTCCGGAAAAGGATGGCTGTTCGTTCCAGGTGGGCTGTATGGTATTTCCATGCTTAAGCTCGTGAGGTCGCGATCCCGGCTGGAAAGCCGGACAACGTGGTGGAACTTTGACGCATATTCTACGACATTTGGTTAGACGCATTGTGGAGAATTCTATTTGGGGGATTGTCAAAATTATACTCCCTTTTTGGGTCCCCTAAATTAGGCCCCGTATTAGGCCCCGTATTATAATAGGGACCCAAAAAGGGACCATAATTTTGATAGTCCCCCATTTGTTGTTGCCAACCCCTGAACCAACTCTGGCGGATTCTCCAAACAGGTGTATCCTGGCATGCACCACGTCTAAACTGATAATTGAAGGGCAGCTTGGGTTACCATCAAGAATCCCCACCCCTATATAAACCCTATAATCCCTCTAGTTTCCATTTTCTTTTCCATTATCCCAATATGACCCCAATATATACCCTATATATACCCTATATAACCCCTTGGTAGAACAAAACGAGCCTCTGACTGCTCGACCTCCTGCACGTGGTATGTTAGGAAACAAGATTGAAAGCTCAGGGCCAAGGGTTCAGTGACGGGGGAGGCTGGAATGAGAATCTTCGGTTTAGGCGTGCAAGTCTCAGGCAAGCACAGGAAGCATGGGGAAAGACAAGCTAGAACCTGCAATCAGGCCACAAGTTGTTGTTGTTGTTCTTGTTGTTGTTTCGTCCAAGAATGATCTGAGCCTAAACTCACAAGAGCCTTTGAACAGCTGCCACATCTTATCACAAGTTGTACCGTTTTACGGCAACTGGAAGGCTGAGATGATGGGGCATTTCTTCCAAGGGCTACGGGTCTACAACCACAAAACGCGCCAAACCAACATGGGTGCTTCTCCAAACGAACGAGGACCGCCAGTACACCCCAACCCCATATTCTCATAAGCACCTCCAGAAATGGAGCGTCTTTGGTAAACTTCTGCCTTGAAGCCGGGCCTTAAATCCTGGCGTCCTGAATCCGAAGCTCATGGACGAGGTAGGATAGAATGTACGGCCCATTTCAACAAAACATATGTATATATACATAAACTAGCAATGGAACCCTTTTCTCTTGCTTGCCGAATCCGAAGTCAAAAAAGATGCTGCTGCATATTCTCATATCTGCCTCAAAAAGCTACGAAATAGCCCCTGACACGTGGTGTGTTGCTACACAGCCAGTCTCCGTCCTCATCTTCGTCATCAGAATCATCCAGTAAGAAGACTTGAAAAGGGGCCGAACCCTGGTCCTGGCAACTCGTTCAGCCAAGCTCTTGACAACACATGAGGGATTGAAGTAACTTCCCCCAGGCTAACACGGAAACCCAATACAGCCCTGCGAAGGCGACAATCCTTTCCAAAAGGGGGCTACATGGGGTTCGATGATAATTTCGGGCAGAAAAATTGCCAGGGCTTAGCTAAGCGACAACACCAGCATCTAGCCCCGTCAAGAAATTTGAAACTGTGGGAACACTTGCAGCGTCAGGCGCAGACTCTATGGCTTGTTGGGTATTTCCAAAACCTGCTTGGTCCCCCAGACCCTTCATGTACTCCTACGCAAGGAGCAGCTCATAGGGAAGAGATTCGGCGGTCCCCAAGCCTACTACCTAGAGCCACCAGCGTGCCTTCTCCATATTGTACCAATCAACCTGCGATTGAGTTCTCAAAGGCTTCTGGTAGGTTTCACAAAAGTCTTAGGGTTTCGTTGTGTTGCTCTAGGGCTTTGCGCTTAAGGTCTGAGCATCTAAAACCTAAACCCTAAACCCCCCAAAACCGTAAACCCTGATGCCCAAAAACCTAACCCCTAAACTTCAAGGGTTGCGCGCCGGAACGCTGCAGCCATCAACACGAATTTCCTATCTGGGCAGTCTACCGCAAGCCTGCACCAGCAGTCGGGCTCCCATTTTGGGTCGACATTTGGGTTTAGGGTTTTAGGGTTTAGGATTTAAGGTTTAGGGTTTAAGGTTTTAGGGTTCAGGACTTGCAAGTCCCTTTACATAGGTTGCAGGCACATATGGGGATATCAAGGGATGGGAAAAGATGGTGATGATGCTCAGGGTCTAGCGCCAGGGGACCTAGTAAGTAAACGTTGAAGCTCTACATTAATCCGGCTATCTCCCGATTTAGGGTGTCAGGGTAACCAAGTTGCCCATAAGACCCTTCAGATACTGACATCTTCCGGGATCCCATTTGCAACTAAACGGGTGCAGTGCGGTGACCTGAGGCAAGAAAGTGACATCCCCAACTCCCTGTCATTTAGGGCTTAAGGATTTGGGGGGTTCAGGGCTTAGGGTTGAGGGTGCCCTCCATGTAAGAATAACTGTCCGTTTTAAAGGAACTTTAGGGGTTCCCAGACTGGCTCTCGTGCGTATTCTGCCGCGTTTGGGGCTCAGGTTGCTCGAGACTGAAGTGGGTGGTTGTCAAAATTATGGTTCCTTGTTGGATTCCCATTAAAATATGGCACCTAAAATTTGGGGTACCCCAAAAGGGACCATGATTTTGACAACCACCCAAGTGAAGACTATCGCAAACGAAGCCCTCCATGAGAATCATCATAAGTCAGGTTAGATGCCATATGGCAAAATGAGATTTCCCGTTGCCAACTCCTGCACTTACCGTGCTATTTCAGGGTGGAGCCAACTCTGACGGATTCTCCGAACAGCGGTATCCTGCCATGCACCACCTCTAAACTTATGGGAGACAGGCAGATCGGAATTGTAGGTGTTGTTCTTCAACCATATGTGAAGGGCAGCTCGGGTAACCATCAAGAATCTTCCCTTCGAGAGGGCCGGGCGAGCCTCCGACTGCTGGATGTCCTGGGCGGAGTCCTTTAGGACATAAGATGGAGAACTCAGGGCTGGCATCAGAATCTTCAGATTAGGCGCTCAAGTCTCAGGCAAGCACATGAGGAATTGGGAAAGCCAAGCTAGAACCCGCAATCAGCCTGAAAGAGCTGTTGCCCAAGAATGATCCAAGCCTAAAGTCACAAGAGCCTTTGAACAGCTGCCACATCTTATCACAAGTTGTACCGTTTTACGGCAACCACTAGGATTCAATAGGCTGAGATTATGGGACATCGCTTGGCAGGGCTATGGGCGCCAAGCCAACATGGGTGCGTCTCCAAATGAACAACGACCACCAGCACACCCTAACCTCATATTCTCAAAAGCATCTCCAGAAATGGAAGGTCTTTGGGAAACTCCTGCCTTTGAACCTGAACCTGAAATCCTGGGGTCCTGAATCCTAGATTCCCAGACAAGGTAGGATAGAATTCACGGCCCACTTAAAAATATACATACCATCAGCACTGTAACCCTCTTCTCTTGCCTGCCGGAAACATAGAAGAATGCTGCTACATAGTCTCACATTCGTTGAAAAGCTCCGAAATTAACTTGAAAGGTGGGTGCTCTGCGCCTGCCGTCTTCATCCTTTCTACATATCCAGTCTCCGTCCTCATCGTCATCATCAGAATCATCGAGGAAGAAGATTCGAAGAGGGGCTGAACCCGAGTCCTTGCAACTGGTTAAGCCAAGCGGTTGACAAAACGTTAGGGACTGACGTACCTGCCCCCAAGTTAAAACCCCAAATGAAGCCTTGCAAAGGCGGGTTCCGCGATAATTTCGGGAGGTGAATCTTGAGGGTATGACTCCCCGAATTCACAAGCTGCCAGTGGCCACAGAGCCCTTGAAACTTTGGAAGCACTTCGAAGTTCAAGGAAATGTTTCATGGCTTGTTGGGCCAATATGTATATTGTCGTAGATTTGCCTAATCCCCTCGACCTTCCAAGTACTCCTACACAAGCCCGTACCAGACGCCTGGTTCCCGGGGGGGGGGGGGGGGCGATACTACTAAACAAGTCCTAGCAAAAAAAGCGGCGGGATCTTAGGGACGCCAGGGATACACAGGGGATTATGGGGGTCAGAAGAAGGGACTGTACAGTAACTATGTTGGGAAATAAACTTTTGGGGAATTGTATTGACCACTGTGTTCATGGATTCGGGATCAGGGTCAGAAACAACAATCCTTCAACCAAGGGGGCATGAATCGTAAGCGTGTTGAACGACTAGCCGTTCTGTCTACAGGGTTCAGATCCCAGGGCATGTACACAGTTCAGGGTTTTGGGGTTTTGGGTTTCGGGTTTAGGGTTTAGGGTTCAGGGTTTCAGGGTTTTGGGGTTTTGGGCTTGGTGTTAACCAAAGGGGACTGGCAAGGGAATGGGTAGCAGAGTCCGATATAGAACTCATGCATCTTTCTAATAAAGCCATAGCGCAAGGGTTGACAAGCAGAACACAAGATCCATAATGTTATTCACGCTTGAGAGGTTCAGAAGCCTGAACTCATCAACCCCACGCTTGTATACTGAACGCTCTGTGCGAGATTCCAAGGGAACAATAATTAGATGTGCGGATGGGAAGGATCTAGCACTGCGACTAATGCTATAACTCGTTCTCATACCGATTTCTGTACTGCTATCCAGACCGTGACTGATACTGCTGCTACTACTATTGCTGCTACTACTGGACGCCGACGCCACGCTGACGCCGACGCCGCCGCCGACGACGACAACGAGGACGCCGACGCCGACGACAAGGAGGAAGAGGAGGAGGACAACGATGTTGAGGATGACGACGACAATGAGGACAAGGAGGAGGACGACGGAGCATGTTGCTGTTTTTTCTTGGCCGAGTCAACGAGCAAGGCTCGGATTCCAGGCTCAGGACCCCAGGCAAGCGGGGCGAAAGATTTCCCAGAGCCTTCATCCGTAGGTTCCTAAACTTTCTGCACCTTAATAGAATGGAAAGTCTGAACATAAGCAACCAACCTTCGCAACGCCGTCCCCAGAATCTCGACCCCATTAGGGTTTTGGCTGGCTTCCCCCAATCCCCACTAGCTTGGCACAACTTTGACCCGACAAGCCTTTGGTACTGGATCACGCTCACAATGAAGAGCCTCCTGCAAAAGGTGCAGGACTGCAGGAAAAAATGAAACACATGGTGCACGCGCAGAGATCTGTACATTTTTGGTTGAGGATTTAGGCTCTCATCACGGAGGATATCTGGAGTGATCCCGACTGAAATTGCGTGTGTCTTCACAATTTGCGAATCGAGCAGACGCTTATATTAAAGCACGAAACGCTACAAACGATGCTCCGCTGATCAAACATCACCAAGACAAAAAACTCTTTAACCCTGCCGTACAGAAACGAAAAAACTTGGACACAAGCCCCATAGCCATACGTAGGGTAACAGTGGGGATGACGAATTAAGTTAGTCTACGGAGGAGTTATCAGTATATTTACGAAGTCCCTTGGACCCTCCAAGGAAGCAGCATATCCTCCACGATCTCTCGCACAACTCCATCATCTTCAGCTGGTGCCTTGGATATTTCGTTCCTTCGTTTGAATGAGTAGTTCTTTTCTTTGATAATAGTAGATCATAACCATAAGGAGGACATACTCAATATTGGTAGTATCCCCCTACTATCCACTATAGTAATCCTCTATGTAATCCCTTATATAGCCCCCTTGAAGGAGTCTAGACTATAGCTATATGCCTTGCGCGTTTCCGAGTCACGGTGCTGGTGGTTTCCACTCCAAATCAATCCAATTTGGAGGGGAAATTAACTGAGGGCTGTGTTAACGGGGCATATCTTTGGACGGCATCATGGGAGAGATCGGGTCTGGCGCGTTCTGCCTCTGCTTCACGCTGAATCTCAATGTCATGAGATTCAGCGGTGATGTCATGGCAGAGATTGCCATTTCTACGGAAGGCCATCCACGTCTCAAAGAGCCGCGCAACATCAAGCTGGACGACATGCCAGTGCTTACGGATGTGTTCAGGCATAGCAAAGGTGGCCGCTAAACAATGTTGTGCGCAGGAAGGCCATCCCGACCAGGTATGCGTGAGCGGCAACCAATTGTCTCGGATAAATTGGAACCTCGGACAATGGAAAGCGATGTGCGTAACATCTGCATCCTCGCAGCTGCAAAAGTTACAAGCCGGTGTAGCTACTATGTCCTGCTTGTGAAGGCGGTGAGGAGTTGCGTGTGCATTAGATAAGAGGCGCATGAGCGCAGCGCAGCCAAAAGCTTGCGGGTGCATCCTACGAAAGAGTGCCGTAGTGGCCGCCAGGTCAACCTCTTCAATTCCGTGCCATCTGCTGTGCTTCAAACGAAGCCGCTGTGCAAAGACAAGACGAATTTGCTCCCTTATAAAATGCTGGAACTTATCCTTATTGGGCTCAGAAAATTGAATGGTGCTGCCGTTTTGCCTGGAGACAACCCTCAAGTTTTCCAGGTCAAAATCACACTGGATCCATTCAATGTCATGGGAAAGCAAATTAAGGGGGCCTTTACCTTGGGCTTTTCTTCTAGAATGAGTAAGCCAGTGTTGCCTAAGCCATTGTTTGAAAAACGGAATTCGGAGGGCCCTATGCCAGCCACACAAAGAAGCATAGATCATGGCAGCTTCCGGGTCGTGGAGGTGAGTCCTATGAAGGAAGAGAGCTTGTGCGTCATGCGTCGCGAAGTGTCGATCTGCACAAGCTTCATAAATATGGTTGCGGAGGACGGAAAGCTGTTTGCAAGTGGGCCGTACAATCATGGCAGCATACGCTAAAGAGGGTGCTACCTTAGCGTTAACAACTGTAGCTGCCTGATGGAAGGGAATCCTAGCCCTAGCGACCTTGTTCAAGGCGGCACATAGTTTATCAATTGTGGGTGCATAATTTTTTTCACGATTAACGCTTAGGAAAGGTAGTGGAACTCCAAGATAGATTAGATTACCTTCCTCTCTTTTGACTGTCACTCCATCGAGCCAAGTGACATTTTGGTGAACAGGGTTGGTTCCAAAAGTGTGGGTTTTGGGCATGGTGTTGAAACAATGCTCCCTATCCCAATTTTGCGTAAAATCAAAAACCTCTTGGAGTTTATGATGGCAATCATGAAGAAGCAGCCTGTCATCAACAAAGACATGGTTGACTTTGAGAGGTGTGGGGATTCTGGCTGCCCATTGTCCAAGTGCTGCTGCAGCAACCAGCATAGAGAGGGGGTCCCCCTGAGGTATACCTCTTCCTGGTTTGAAACCATCAATAGATATGGCCCCACTGACGGCGGCATATCTATTGATATTTCGAACGGCATACATCCAAGCGGATATTGCAGGGACAGGGAATTGGATAGAGTGCAGAGCTCGGCATGTTCGAAGGTAATCGCGTCAAAAAAATTTTCTGTGTCGATTGCGATTCCTTGCAGGTTTTTGATTTTGCTGCGTTCGTGCCTCCACGTGTCTTCGGCGTGCAGAGATGCAAGGAGCCACGCATGCATACCTTGCCTGCCTGCGATGCCGCCTACAGAAAGGCAGTTTACATTATGTTGTGACTCACTATTAAGGGAAAGGAGGGTCTTGGAAAAGAGTCTAAGTGCAACCGGGGCAATGCAGAAAGGCCGCAGGTCCTGGACTCTAAGCTGACCAGCTTTTTTTGGGAATGCAGGCGACTCTACAATCAAGCCATGACTTAGGGGTTTCACTGACGTGGAGGCACTTCAAAAACAGGGCGGCAAGGCAGAGAATGCCCTTTTCATCAATGTGCTTAAATTGAGCGATGGTTATGCCATCTAGACCATGTGCTTTTTCAACGTTTTGCTTATCGATGATGCATTTGAGTCGGTGTGCAAGCACTTCGACATCAGCATACACAGGTTGAAAGGCACATTGAGTCTGTTGCACAACAGAGGGCGGGGCATTATCTGTTTTGTAAAGCTGCTTAAGAAAATCCTTGACTTCAAGAAGGGTTTCATTAATACAAGTTGTGGATCCTTCATACCCAAATTTATGTGATTGAATGCAGATAGGAGTAGGGGGACTTTTGGGCTTAATCCAAGCAAAAAGGTTTTTGATCCAAACATGGGATTTTTGCAAGGTAGGGGTGATTTTGTTCCTCCACTTCCTAATGGCGTTATTTTGATATTTTTTGAGCTGATCTCTATAATGATGAACAGCGGTTTCATCATTATTTTGAATAGCTTGCCTAAGTTTAAAGGTAGTAGAGTCAAGGTCCCTTAACCTAAAGCAGGGTTTAATACCAAGATTAGGGCGCTGGCTGTTCACTTGATTCGAGAGATGCATACACCAAGTCTCCCAATCTTGTTGCACAGTTGTGAGCTGATTAGGTTCAAGGAATTGCTGCAGGATTTCATCCCAGTTCTGAATGCAGTCATAGGGATCCTTGTCGGGACTTCTCTGTTCCCACGAGGGTAATTGATGATATCCCATATGACACCAGGTGTAGAGAACTTGGTGTCCATGCTTGAAAGCATCAATGGCCTGAATGGGTTGGCAGTATTCACTCATCGCAGGGGATAGAATGATAGTATCAATGCATGAAGTAGCATTTTTACGCTTAAAAGTAACAAAATCATATGGGGTCCAAAGAGTGAGGGGGCACCAGTAGTTGTTACTAAACTCAGTGACCGTGGATCTTTCTCTGGTGTTCTGATTGAAATCACCCATTATGATGATGTCTTCATGGGAGTGACTAACGGCAAAATTGGTGAGGTCCTGTAGGAATGGTGTAGGGTTTTCGACTGAAGCATAGACTGAAATACAAGTGATCCATCTCTGTTGCAGGAACACTTGTATTGCAGTGCATCTTCCTTGCTTTTCCCATTGAGATAGTGACTCAATGTTAACTTTTTTTAACCCCAATATTATCTTTGACAAGAAAACCAGTCCCTGGGATTTGGGGATTGAGGAGGCCTTTTTTTCCATTAACAGTCACTGCTGGTAAAGATCCCCAAACAAGCCGAAAACCTTGTTGCTTAGCCTGATTATAAAGACCTAGAGCAGTAGCTTCGTCAACTCTTAGCTCTTGAAGGGCAAGGATGTCAAAATCAAGTGCGACGGCTTGGGTTAGTGACGTGCGGAGGGCATCTGCATTCCAAGTTGCGATGCTGATTCTTGATATAGTGTTTGGAAGAATCGCTTTTGACCAAGAAGTGGCATATTCCGATCCTCCAAGGCATACTTGGTGGTGGCCAGGGTTATCAAGAATAGAGGATGGGCCTATTAAGTGTTGGACGCTTAGGGTGTCTGAGGGTGAGATGTATTTGCGCTCTAATTCATCCTGTTGTATTTGTGTCCAATACAAATACAAAGGAATGAAGGGCAGCAAATTTTGATTATGAAGACCCAGTGTTGTGGCTTTGTTAACTTTCAGCTCTTGGAGAGCAAGGAGGTCAAGATCAAGTGCCACGGCTTGGGTTAATGATTGGTGTAGGGCATGCACATTCCGAGCTGCAATGCAGATTCCTGAGATCGTGTTGGGTGGAATCGTTTCTGACCAGGAGGTGGCATGTTCTGATCCTCCCAGGTATATTGCGCAGTGGGAAGGCTTATCCAGGACAGAGGAAGGATTTAGCAAGCGCGGGACGCATAGGGTATCAGAGGGTGAGGTGCATTTGCGCTCTAATTCATCCTGTTGTATCTGTGTCCAACACAGATACAAAGGGATGAAGAGCAGCAGAATCTCTTCGAGGTTATGTCTGCGCTCGACAGATGTGCCATTGTTGCTCATCTGCGGCGCAGGCTCGCTTCACGAGCTTGTCTGCTGGAGATTTCCTCCCTCCATTAGGGAGTCGTCGTCTTCGTGCGGCACTGAGGTCTGCATTGCTGCCAAGCTCTGTAGCAGAGCCGTCAGGTTGGCAATTTGTTCCATTAATGCCTGGATTTGCAAGGATTGTGCCTGGTTCTGTTGCTGCATCATGAGCAATTGGTGCTCCAATTGTGACTCTTTTTGGTTACTTTGATTTTCTGAGGCATTAAGATGGGACTGAGGTTGGGCAGCAGCGTGTGAAGCACATGGCCCACTCAAAGTATTGAGCACCTGGGGAGCAATGCCATTGGGATTAATTGGTCCAGCATCGGCACCTGGGATGATAATTTTTGGTTTTTTGACAGGAGGGCCGCCCGGCTGAACGATTTCCTTAAAGGTGGGTTTGTGAGTTCTATCATTAGGGGCCTTTCTGGATTGGGCTTGCCAGGAGGAATAGGTAGGCGGGCGCGCTGTCTCTATCTTTGGGGAGGCAATAGGGACAGCAGCTCGCGCGGCCGCGTAAATTTGAATGCGGAGCCTTTCGTAGCCGAAGTCAAGCGGGAAACCTGAGATGGGCGGCGGGCTGCAGGCTCGAACGAGCCACACGGGATTGCCGTTTCTCACTCGGAAATCATTCGAACCCACAGAGACACTCCAATTAATTTGCCTACACGTTTCTTGAATATCTTGACTATTCATGTCGTGGGAAGCGCCATGAACGAAGTACGCGGGGGCCTTATCCCTTCCAAAAAAATTTTTGGCTTCATCCATCTTTGAGGTGTGGACGCGCAGCGCCCAAGTACCGCGAAGATTGAAAGCTCCAAATTGGGGAACAGGGCATTGCTGCATAGCATCAAGAACTTCCTGATCAGTCATGGCTCCGGAGGACGTCTTCAACCATACATGTTGAATCTCTTGGCGAATGTGGGCAGGAATGTTGCTTTGCAAACGCCCAGGTCTTGAGATTGTAAGAGCAAGCGGAACCTGTTCCGTTGGTACTCTGGCGCTGGCCGTGTAGTACCTTATGCCGTTTGCTATCCCAGCATCTTGAACATGCCACAAGTCTTGTAATTGAACAGGGCTCGGCGCATTGATTATCGACTGCAGCCAGTTTTTGTGCTGGTGTGGCCGCTTGTCTTGCAGATCAACCCTCATTTGGGCCGAGGCTCCCTCATCCGTATATTTCAGGTATACGATCTGTGCGCGAGCCTCTTGGGGACGATTAATTTGTACGACTCGTGCATTTTTCGCGTATGTCACTTCACATTGCGTAAGTTGATGAAGATACGTATGCAGCGTAACAATTTGTTGCATCCCGTCCCTGCACTCCAAGAACCTAACATTGAGGGGCCTCGGGGCGCCAATGCCCACGCCGAGGGGCTTTGGTGAGAGTATAGCGACAGGAAAGGCGGCATTGGCAGCAGATTCCGCCAGCTTCCGCGCATCGTCCTCGTTCTCAATCGCAAATACGCCACCGATGGTAATGTTGTACTCCTCAGCCGGAAGCACATTCCAGCCATCAGGGACGATACGCAATGTAGTTGGGTTGGCGGGTTTGGCGGGGTTACTACTCCCTTTCCCTTTTCCTTTACTTTTACCCTCCTTACCCCTCTCATTGGCTTTAGATTTGGACTCGTCATTGTCCTTGCCTTTTCCGCTGCCCTTTGGCTGTCTGGGATCAAGCTGGGATTTGCCTTTAGCATTGCCTTTGATACCTTTGCCTTGATCCTTGCCACCAGGCGCAGATTGAGGAGAGTGACCTTTGCCAAGTCCAGTCTTGGCAGGGGTGGCCGTTTCCGGGGTGCTCGTATTGGCGCTAAGACCAATTCTTTTGGCTTCTGCAAGGATGCAGGACAACAAGTGTTCTTCGTCGGTGGTCCTAACTATCTTTTTATAAAATTTAGAATCACCCTTCAAGAGAAGTCTCAGTTGTTTGGACACAAGCCCATGTGAGAGATCTTTAACCCGTTGCACTTGTCTGCTTATGTCTGCCTCAGTGCAGATAGCAGCTGGACTGTCAGCTTTGTTCTTGGCTCCTCCTTGCATAGGAGACGCAGGTTTGTTTTCCCATAAAAGAGCATTTAGGGAGGGATGAGAGGAGGCCTCACTGACTTCTTCATCCCGCTCTCCCATGATCTCAAGGAAGTCCTGGGTTGGAACCTGATCCCAGGCATCGATTTCAGGAGGAGAGCAACCCATAGACGGTGAGAGTGCACCATCTGGGGTATGGGGTTCTCTTGCACGCAGGTGTCCATCAGAGTCTTGCGACCAAGCGTTCCAGTGATCATGTCCCGCTCGAGCAGCACGGAATGAAGATGAGCGGCAACTGTAGTTGGCTGGGGCCAACCTGGACAAAGGCCTCATCGTATTCCCATCCCGGATAAGGGCCATGCTGGACCAAGAAGTTTTGAACACTGCCAATGTAGCTGGATGTAATGGATGGGGATCTTACCTCATCATTGCACTGATGAGCATCAACTGACTATCATCATGCTCATTCCAAGCATGTTCCTCATCCTTGTGAATATCATCATGGAGATGATGGGTGTGTTGATGACATTCATCCCCAAATTTTCTCTTAACTCCTTTGCTGAAGGAATAGGACTATAATCCCATCTGAAGGAAGGTGATCTTGGACAAATCTTGGGGACATAGTGGAAAGGTTGGGTCGAGCTTTCAACACTAGTTGGTGAGTCCACAACAGTGGTGGGGCAAGGGCTAAATTCATCCTGCATGTCACCCTCTTGGTAAACATAAAGGGAGGCATCATCCTGAGCAGCAGGGATGAAAGCATTGGGATCTTCTTCAAGATTATTATAACTTTTAGAAACCCCATTGACTGAAGCAGGTTGATCATCAACATTGAAGGCATCCCAAAATGGGGGTTGATGAATTTGATCATAGCTAGAATGGGATAAAGGAGGTTGGGGATTTGGGATTTCAGGGGAGTAGTGTGGCACATAATCAAACGCTTCCCAACAAGGGGTAAGTTGACGGTTGTGTTCATTTCCCCCTCCAGCTAAGTGCTTATGCATCTGGTCAAGAGACTCCTGATTTCCCTGAATTTGCAAGCAATATGAATTCCTATCCAGAAGTGAGAGAAAACCCTTCCCAATTTCAAGATGCAAACCAGGGGGGGTAAAGGGGTAATTTGCAATTCCAGGGTCAGATAGGATAGTTGCTTGTGCATCAGCGGCATCAGCTTTGCCAGCGAAAATTGCAGCACCTGGGTTGCTCAGGGAGGTTTGCAAAGGGTAATGTGATTCCCTGATAAGGAGGGTCCAAATAAGAAAGGGGGCAAACCACTTATTAGAGACCAACCCCTTAAGGATCCCACATCTTTTAAATGTGTTCAACTGCATTGGAGGTTCTTTGCTGGGAGGGTGCTCCAATGCACCCTCAAGACATCGCTGCTTTGTAACGGGCACCTGCAAACGGTGGGGTCGGACACAAGCTTTACATGGGTCTGTACAAGAACAGGTGCAAAGGGCAGGCATGTATGCTTCAGTGATCGCAAGGTAGGGGTGAGACTGAGGGCCGTTATCGCCCAGAATACCAAGGTTAGTGATAATAGTATCACGCAGGCTATCAGAAGCAGCACCTCCTTGAAGGAAAAGGTGACACTTCGCACATCTAAGGCAGAGACCACTCCAGTTCCTAAGCTGTCCCCTATGGAAAATGGAGATCACAGCATCAAGGTAGCGGTCGGCGAAGAGCGCGGCCAAGGTCTCGCTGTAAGCCACCGATCTGTGCCTGCCTTGGGTGCAAGCAATGGTAATCTCGATCGTGCGGTGGAACCTTGCCTTACGAAGGAGGATGCTTGTGATGGCCTGCAGATCGGGGTTGTTGGAGAGGCTGCGCAGGGTATCCTCATGGATACCAGTGTGCGATCTCAGGTTGGTGTCATGCTCCGGGTTCCAAAGAGTCTGTAACGAAACTGTTGCTTGGAGCGTAGCAATGCCTCGGAGGTGGGATGGGGCCATTGCATTGCGAGGACGGGTACCATAGATTCAATATGGATAACTTTGGCCGGCGGAGGGACAGGGGGGGCCATGGGTATGGCGGAGGGACAGGGGGGGCCATGGGTATGGCTGGCGCCTTAGGCGCAGGCGCAGCACTCGGACGCGGCGGCTGTACATCACTGCTATACTTGAAGCTGTCGATGGCGGTGGTTGTAGTGGTCCTCGTCGACGAAGCTGCTGAATCCTTCCAGCACTGGCAGCCCGCTGCATTTCCAGCAGCTGCTGCCTTCGCTCTTCGAGCGAGAAGCTAGGTGCTTTTGGATCATGTACCGGTTCTGTAGGCGAAGAAGGCGGTGTAGACGGTGACGGCGAAGCTTTTCCTCTAACCGGAGCTGGTGGCGGCTTCGGCGCTTTGGCCTTCCCAGCTCCAATGATAAGGACGGCGGGGTCACAGGGGCCGGCATTCCAAGATCCGAGGCTCTCTTGGGTGGGGTTTTGGGCACCATTGTGCCCAGGAGACTCGGATCCAAACTGAATGGCAGGCGTGGCCTCACAGGCGCTGATCCAGTAGCAGGGGTAGGGGCCGAGGGTTTCTTTGGTGGGGTCTTCGGCAGAACAGGGCCGCTAGCAGGAGGAGCTTTAGGCGGTGTCTTCGGCGTCGCCGACCCCGGCCCAGGCAGGGGTTCTTCCTCAGCTTCTGCACCACGCATCAGCCGGTTCAACTGCCGATGAGTGCGCCTCAAAATTGGCGATCTCGAGCGATCCCTGGCTGGCACATCTTGCTGCCGTTCGGCGCGATGGGCCAACCTTTCACCATTGCTGAGTCGCATTTGCGCCAGCAAATAGTTCCATCTCCCACTGTCCGTTCGGACCTCTCCACTGTCCATTTCATTTCGCATGCGCCGCAAGTCTCTTTCGAGTTGCAGCTCTTGCGGGGAGAGATCCATGGCTAGATGGATCAAGTGGTAGGCACTCTTGGAGTGGTTTCGGGATTGTAAACAAGAACCTCCAATGAACAGATGGGGACCACAAATAAACTTAGAGGAACCCTGAACTGGGGGTTTTAGGGTCTGAAGTGCATCCAAGTGGAAGTTGCAAGTGCTGGGAGCCTCCAAACAACAACCAACATCAACATTTGTGATAGCATGCTGGTAAGGGCATGGGAATGCACCAGTGTGGGCATACATCATGTTTAAGGCTTCTTCTGGCCTGCAGTCGGCACTCATTGAAGCGCATGGTGATCGCCATACCCATTCGTGGCAATGCATTCCGAAATAACCTGGGTTGCAGAAAGGTTCACCAATTAAAAGAAGTCTACTAACCAAAGACCTAGTGAGCCCAAAAGGTGGTTTGGGTAACCCACTCCTAGGGAACTTACAGTGCTCACCTTCTGGTAAATGGGCTGCTCCAACGCAGCCCCCAGTTAGGTCAGCACCGTAAGGGTGTTTGGGTAAACCCTGAATCTTAATTAGGGAAATCCCCTCATAGTTGCCAAGGATAGAGTTGCAACCATCGCTGTCAGAGTCTTCTCTTCTTCCTGAGTTGTGGCATAAGCTTGCACCAGGGAAGGTGAAGGGGGTTTGAGTGTTGCAATCTTTAGCTATTACACTACTTTGTTTGATGTGACACGCAGAGGAACTGTCACAGCATCCTTTCTTGCAACCTTGCCAAAATTGTGTACTACTGAAGGTCAAATCCTTACATAAATGATTGTGCTCATTTCCAATTATGAGGGGATTCAACTGATGAAGGAAACCTCCAATGAAGATCCACAGGAGGAAAGTTTGATAGAGGTGTCCAATCAAATTCACAAAGCTCACATTGCAATATTGATGACAAGGGGCTTCAGTCGACGTTTTTGCTTCCTTACCAGGTCTACTTGGTGAACAAGAGTGGAACACCTTATTAGGGAAGAGTAAGGAAGGGGACAGGGTTTTTCGACTTTGCATTTTAGTCGCGTCTGTAGTGTTGCAGGCGGGATGCTCCAATGCATCCCAATTGTTTGTAATGCTGTCATCCTGATGGCAGCCAATGTATGCAACATCAACATGTGCATTGCATGCATCAACACAACCCGATGCATCTACACACTCTGTGTACGCTGGAGCCGACTGAGCGCAAACGTAGGGATGTTCCATGACATCCAGGGTGAAACATGCATTCAGCGTTCGTTGTAGTTCGTCCTTGTAAGCCCGGCCATCAGGCGTGGAGGAACAGTACAGATTACATTCTTCACATGTGTCTGTTCGACACAGGCGCCACCAGTTGTACAGTGAGCCTCTGTGATGCATCCGAACCGTGCATCTGTGATTTTGCATTTCAACCAAAGTCTTCAAACACTGGCTAAAAGCCACAGACCTGTGCCTGCCCTGAAGGCAGCTGATATTAACGTGCACGCTTTGAGCTTGATTGGCCATCCTAAGGACACATGCTAGGGCCTTTTGGATCTCAGGGTGTCTCGCATGTCGGAGCAACGTTGTGGAGTGCAGGCCAGCGTGCTTGTGAAGATGTGGATCTCTTCCTGGATCGTCGTGATTATGCAAGCGGATGTTGATCTGTGCCTGGGCCTTGTTTTCGAATGCACTTGGTGCCATAGGCCTTTGCGGCGATGTTCCCCATGTCTCTATATAGAACTGTCGGCACCACGGCGGCGGTGTGTCTGGTTCTGTGGGTCGCAAGGGCCTCGATCCACTTGAACCAGTACTTGCCTCATTCATCTGTGTCTGTTGCTGCTCCAATGCAGCATCAACGCGTTCACCGCGCAGGCCACTTTCAGATCCTCTCATTAGGCGATTAAGCTCTCGCCTGGTTCTTCTTCTGATAGGGCTACGGGATTTACTGCGACCAATGCGTTTGGTCATGAGAGCCCGCATCACAACCTGATAGCGATTGTTGAGCTGCTGCCTTTCCTGGGTTGTTGTGGTGGAGTCATCAGTATCTAGCTCAGAGCGAAGGCTTCTGAATCTTCTTTCTAGCTCCACCTCTGCACGCGAAACAACCATGGCAGGTTCGCAGTTCCTAGCTTGGCAACAAAACCCACCCCAAAAGGAGGAATTGGGATCAAAACCCAGCCTTATAAAGGGATCCCTAAAGACGTCAGGGGTTGAGCTCCTAGTTGCATCCAGGCCATGACGTAGTGAGATTGCTCTGCAATCCTGTGAGCTGAACTCAGCTGAGGAATTTTGGCTGTAGTTTTCTGCAACTGCTCCAACGCAGGTGTTGTAACACGCTGTGACACGAACAATGTTGTCATCCTGAGTTACTTTGAGAGGTTTGGGTGAGCTAGGGATACTTTTCTGAAAGGATTCCCAGTCATTGAACTCTTCACTGAAAGTATATCCACTGTGATTGCAGGACCCAGGGAAGCTATGATTGGGTGAGCTTATCCGGGGAGGTTCCAACCCTAGACAACGCAACCCAAAAATGACAAGCAAATACCATATAGGCCAGCAGGTCCTTGTTGGCATTCCATTCTTGCTCGAGGTTCCTCGGTTCCTGAGCTGTTTTGGATGGCTGTTGCACTGGGGCATGGGCTGTGGGAGGCAGTCTAGGCAGGCTTCTCGGATCCCAAATGCGATTTCACCAGGGTCAAGAATACGGTTAGGGAACTTGATGCATTCAGCAAGGCCTTCATAGAATTTAGGTCTTCGATGTTTAATGGTTCGCTGAGGGTTGGTGGTACCTTCCTCATAATCACTTCCATTGCAATAGGCAAGGGCTTCAATGGGGATGGGACAGAGAGGGTCACAGGTAGCGAGGAGCTCAAGACCAGTTTTGGTAGGCAATGCCTCAAAGTGTTGATTACACAAAGTGAGGAAAATGGTCGGAGCGCTTTGTAGACCTGACGGAAAGATTCCAAATCCTCCTTTGTGCCAGACCGCTATGTTACACTGCAAGTACCTGGCAGCATACTTAATTGCAGTAGAATTGGCCCAGGCGTTTCGTTTCATAAGGTTGCGAATGTCCTTCCGTTCATGTTCGGAACACTCATAAGAACGCAAAGCAAAGATCAGGATGCGCGCCTTCAAGGAATACCACTTAAAGGGAAGCCTATGGGCACGTGCTCTCCAAAAGCAATTTCCATCTCCAACAGTAGCATGCGTTTTGAGATTTTGAACAGAGGTTGTACTTTTCACAAAAGTAGCTCCAGAAATCTGAGGGGGTTCCTGGCATTTCTTTTTCTTCTTCCAAAAAGCTTTTGGCTTGTGTGGTAAGTCAGTCAAATTCCAATATTGACTGGATCTGTGATGTGCAATGTAAATGCAGATCCCAACCAGGAAAATTCTGAGTAGGAGGCGCATGCACGGGTTGTAGATGCATCCAGTCTTGACCACTTTGTTCAAGCGTGCATCAAAATTTTTTGTGTGCAGATTGTTGATGAATCCTATGACCATCATCCAAAGATCATCAAAGATGAGGGCAAGGCACAGACCAATCAACATCAATGATGTAGGCTGTGGTGTCTGCACAATGCTTTTGTGATGAACAGGGATAGTTGCCGAATCTTGAGATCGGCTGACGACTGCAATCGAAGATGTGTTCCAATACACATCCTCAACGCTTTTGCTGGCAGATTGAAGGTTCTCCGTATCCCCTTCAGGTTTGATACGTTGGCAGGCAGGATGAATTACGGTGTCGTTGGCATGCATTCGGGCATTAGCGATCGTGATCTCCATGACGGAGGGGGTGTACAACTGCATAACCTGATTCAATGGGTACGCCCACAGAGTCAGGATGAAAATGAGGAGCATACTATTGCAGCTCTCTTTGTAGTCACTAGCCATTGCGCTTCTACGGAGGTGGAAGGCAACTATGTACAGCTAGCACTAGCGGCTCAAGCTACGGGAGAGCGAAGCTGGCGGCTTGAGCCTATTGGGTACCATAGTATCCCCAAATAAAATGCTACTCATATGGTGTCAGGGAGGCAGCGCAGCCTGCAGATGATTCAACACTCCCACTGCCCGCCTCCTTTGCAGAATCAAAGTTCCCAATGTCGTGCCCTTACAGTGGCGGAACATCAAAATTCATATGTACTATAGTCTAAGCTCCTTAAAGGGGGGTACATAGGGGATAATATAGGGAACTATTATAGGGCTTCTTAAGGGGGATACTAGGAGTTTAGACAATGGCACAGAAAGGGTCTGGGGGGGGGGTGGCGGGGACGTCAATGATTTTTCTGAACGCGAAAGCCCTAAGCCCAAACACCTACCCTCGCCCAAACTACTGCAGAACCCCGAAGAATTCCGTGAAACCTCTAACTGTATGAGCTATAATCTAAACTCCTAGTATTCCACTTAATAATCCTTCTAATGGTCCCCTATATAATCCCCTATGAACCCCCCCTTGAAGGAGTTAAGACTATAGCTCATAGGGGGGTTCCCTATTGCCGTGCGGGAGGGTACGGTATGGCCCTAAACCCGTAAACCCTAAACCTGATACCCTAAACCCTGAACCCTCAACCCTAAACCTGAAACCTTAAACCCTGAACCCTAAACCAAAAAACCTGAAACCTTAAACCCTAACCCTAAACCCACTGTGGGTACGGGCTGAGCAGCTTCCATGGATGCCGTCTGCACGTCTGGAGTCATAAAAATGCCCTGAGGCTGGGTTGGGTTTCGCGCTTAGGGTTTCGGATGCTCGTGGTCTGCGATTCATGATGTAGGACCCTGTGCCTTTGGGCTCAAGTACTTTGAGACTAGGTTTGATGTAGGATAAAAGGTTCCTGACTTGGTGTTTAAGATTCACATTTGCGCTCTTGATGCAGGAATTTCTTCCCAAGTCTCCTCCAAACTTACCCAGAATATGCCTCCGAATTACAAGGACAAGAGGTCTGCAGATCCAACCGTGTCGGACAGGGCTCTCCAAAGCCATAAGCCCTAAACCTTCAACCCTAAACCTTAAACCCTAAACCTTAAACCTAAACCTTAAACCCCAAAACTTAAACCCTAAACCCTAAACCCAAACCTAGCCTTATACCCTGAACCCTAAACCGCGTTCTTTTCTTGCTTGTTGCATCTTGTCCACGCTCTAGGACAAAACCACGAACTTAATGATGGGCTGCCGTTCAGGACCTCCACTCACGTTACCACAGTTTGAAAGATATAGAGCGAATGATATGATTTCCCCAAATTGGCAACTTAGGTTAGGTTCTTTTGAACAAATCACATGATTTCCCCGAATTGGCAACTTAAGTTAGGTTCCTTGAATAGCAACTCAGGAGGTTCCAGCTGAAGATCAACAACGCGCAACACCCAGACCAAGCACGATGCTTTCAGTTGCACTGGGCTTATTGAATATAACTACTATAATGTTTGAACGCATTGTATCACATTTTAAATGCATCATCTTCTGACTACCATCGGTTCTCGCAGTCTCAACCGCTCTGAAGAAGAAACCTACATTATCTCGCTCAAGCACAAACAATGAGTGGTGAGCTTCGGGCTGATATGAGCTATAGTCTAAACGGTTTAGGATTTAGGGCTTAGGGCATAAACCCATAGTATCCCCCTGAATAAACCCTGCAGTAGTCCCCTATATGATCCCGTTTATAACCCCCCCCCTTTCAGGAGTTTCGAGTACAGCTCAGATCTCTTTCTAAGGCGGCCCCTAAAATCCTCAACCCGGAAGCTCACACGCACGGACTCGTAATCCTGGGTTCTCGGGGGCCCCCTGCAGATGTAAAACCACAAAACACGTGACCATCTGAGTCAAGGCCGTAGGAACGGCAATGAGCGAAATATGGCTTAATGAAAGTTCTTGACGCTTATTGATCCGCAACAATCCGAGACTCCTTATCCCTTAGTGCATCATGGTACAACACTGGTTTAGGGCTTATAGTCTCCCTTAAGTAGATAGAATATGGCTTTGGGTATTTTTAATAAGATCCTCATATACCCCATATTCTATCTACAGGGGGACTATAGGGTTTGACAGAAGATTTGGGTCGACCAAAGTTGTGCCTGCAAGATGCTACAGGGACATGACCAGAAAATGCAAAACAAAAAAATGCTTTCCATAAATGGGGCGCCCCAATATGAGCTATAGTCTAAACTCCTTAATGGGGGTTATATGGGGGATTATATAGGGGACTACTGTAGGGTATATTAAGGGGAATACTCATATGGACCCCAATATATTGTAGTCATGAATACGGGGACCCAAAGGAGAACCCCTAATTTTTGGAAATCATCGAAAGAACACAAACAACATCAAAACAACTAATGCTCCCAGGGCACCAGCATGTTCAGAACCATCCATCCCAGTTCGTACCTGGGCACGTGGAAGCGTCCTTTTCGGGATCGTTGTTAAGGACCTTAAGCTAAGTTACCAATATTAGGAGACGACATTATTCACTATGTACACCCATCATGGTGCGAGTGGCTTTATTTAGGTCCTGACCTAAACTGCAATCCAGTTTTGCTTCACATATCTTGGCATTGCTGCCTGGTAGGGGTAGTGCAGACCCATGATTAATAAACCCCCTCCTTTTTAAGGGTCTTAATATTAGGATACCTGTTATAATCTCTATTATGGGGAGGGGGTTTATTAATCATGGGTCTGGGGTACAAGGGGCACCTAAGACACTCAAAAGACAAGAACTTCTCCATTGGGAGTATGTCCCCTTGGGGGAGACAGGGCTCTAAGTACCATCATTACTAGACCTTAGGGTTTAGGGTTTAGGGTTACTAGTATTGCTACTATTTCTATTAGTGTTATTACTATTATTACCTGTATAAACATTTTTAACAGTATTAGTATTACTCTATCGGAACCCCCAACCCTAAATGAGCTTTGCAGGTCGCAGGGCCCTGAAGCGGCTACCCACTTTGCCCTGAAAAGAAACCAGGGCCTTGCACTTTGGTGTTACAACTATTATCCAGGACCTTCCTTGCACCCTTAATTGGGGATATATGGTCCCTAATAGTGAGTACTTAGGCCCTAATAGAGGGTAGGGCGATGGTCTATTATTGCGACTGGTCCCATACATTATTACTATTAGTACTATTATTACTCTTCTTACTATTAATACTTTCAGTACTAATGGTGCTATTATTACTATTACCACAAATATTGTTCTGAGTTTTTTGGGGTGGGTTCAGCGGATTGAGGGCTGCAAGGGTCCAAGGTGTGTAGGAATCAAAGGGCTTAAGGATTTAGCAGTTCTAGCCTTTGGGTGTGAATAATAATTCAGGGCTCAGGGATTCTAGGACTGAGAGAATTTAGGAGTCATAGCGTTGTTTCTTACATTGTATGGAAACCCTAAACCCTGAACCTTAA
>CAJNIZ010005447.1:98949-112773 GCA_905231905.1 Symbiodinium pilosum
CCCTAAACCCTAAACCTTAGGGCTCCGAGCCGGCTGCTCTCCCGGAGTGCGGACATACGCAGATGAATCAGTGGGAAGTTGGACCGGGTTCTGACAATGTTTAAGGGTTTAGGGGTTTAGGGTTTAGGGTTCAGGGTTTAGGATCTAGGATTTAGGGTTGAAGGGTTTAGGGTTGAGGGGTTTAGGGGCTTAGGGTTGAAGGGCGTAGGGACAGAAATCCAACGAATTAACTTGCACAACCAGCGCTAATCTCAAGATCTTGCCGGCAAACAGCCCTCGGATTTAGAACCAGTCATTACCCTAAACCCTAAACCCTTAACCTGGAACCCTAAAACCAAACCCTAAATCCTAAACCCCAAACCCTGAACTCTAAACCTTAAACCCTGAACCCTAAACCCTAGACTCTAAACCGCAAAACTGAAATCCTCATCTCACGCCCCCCCAAACCCAGGCTTCCCTCGCTCTCCTCCAGTGCTATGGGAAAAAGCTTTAAAGTTTAGGGTGTAGGGTCTAGGGGAAGGATACAGCTACATTACTAATAATGTCGGAGGAGTCAAGAAAATGTACTGCAATGTAATACGGTTGATACTCGAAATCAGGCATGACCGTACTATACTGTAGTACTATAATTCTCAATATATAGTATACTTAGGGCCATGCAGGATTGCAACTATCCACCGTATGGAATTCTAAATATACCCTGCACTACTGTTGATGGATGAAATCTTGCACCACCTAGGGGCCCTAAAGTACTGTAATTCCTAAGACTTTTGGGACATAGGGTGGTGCAAGATTTCCTCCATCAACACTACGGTGTCGGCCTGCGGTACGCGGAGTCTCCACAATACCAGCTTTGCTCGTCGTGGACGTCTTCCTGGGCTCCAGACAAGGGGGATTGGGGTTTAGGGTTTAGGGTTTGGGGTTTGGGGTTTGGGGTTTAGGGTTTAGGGTTTGGGGTTTAGGGTTTAGGGTTTAGGTTTTTTAACGCTTAGGGGTTTAGGGTCTAGCATCAAAGTAATACATTAAGAGGACCCCCCACCATGTATTAATAGTGATATCATCGGAATATACAAGGACCTTAATATGATCACCAGTATCCCTTACGGTCACCATTACTGGGTGGAGGGGCCCGCCTCAGGGCTAGGGTTTAAGGGTTCAGGGATTCCGGCTTAAGGATTCGGATTGAAAGTTGAAGGTTTAAGGCTTCAAGTATAGAGTTTAGGGGTCCAAAAACTCTTTTTCTTGCACCATACTACCCTAAACCCTAAACCCTAAACTCTATGCAGCATGGCATCCTTGCTCAGCATGGCGCCGCAGTAGGACATGAGGAGGCAAAGAAGGCATCCGAGCGCTAAGTAAATGTACCTGGGCAAGGTCGTTTAGGGTTTAGGGTTTAGGGTTTAAGGTTTAGGGTGTAGGGTTGTATGGTTTTGGGTTTAGGGTTTAAGGTTTAGGGTTTAGGGTTTAGGGTCGTATGGTTTTGGCTCCTTTGGTTCTGTCATAACTCTGGGATTCTGTTGCAAACGTTGGAAGCCGTAGTGAGGGTGCCATGTCAATATTCCCAAGACTCCTTGAGATCTCAACACCCCTGGTTTCCCACATAAGCTACAAATCAGAATTCCCCATATAATTAACGGGCATAGGTTCCTTACAAGGGACTATATTCGGGACTGAACTAAACTACAAGGAGGACCGGCATGTCCACCGTGAACAGTCCCTTGGTGACGCGATTATTGACAGCAGCACACATGAGTAGCTTTTTTTGGTGGTTGAACCTACTAAGATAATCTTCCTTATGTAAATTACTATACCCAAACGCAGAATATAATCTTACTCTATATTGGCTACCATAGTATCCCCAAATAAAATACTACTCACATGATCCTCGCTTTAGGGCTCAGGGGCCTGAGGCCTGCGCCACGCTGCTCCATGCAAACTAAAGTGCTCGCTGAGGCGAGCCTCCCGCATCTGAGGAAACCACATGATACGGCCCTGTGGTGTACTGAAAAACACTAGAAGAGCGTACCATTATGTATATCAGTACTTATAAGGAGTGTAGGGTGTTTCCTGCTCATGATTTGGACACCATGCCCCCAAGTGCATGCGAGATCTCATGTCGGGATGACACACTGGGGCATTGAGAACAAGCACAAGGCTTAGGGTCCCTTGCTTTTGGTACTTCAAACGCTGAAACTTCAAAAGCCGAAAATGTAAGCAGCTTACATTTCAAAGCAGCATTGACTTCAAGGCCCAGACCTTGCAGCAATACGGTTTTTCGGGTTTAGGCCTTCGGCAAGGAGATGATGCTGAAGCTTGGGCTTGGGCAATGTTCTAACATTTTTGAACCTGCAGCTTGGAATTAAAGAATGCCGAAAATGGCCCCTTGAACCCGCCTTGGACCCTCCTATCATGGAATTTCACGTGTAGTATATCCATCAAAGAAGATGGATCCTCAAAAGCTATCCACAAAGACCATTGTCCTTAGCAAAGAGAAGGTTTTGGCATTAGGGCTTAGGGTTTAGGGAATGAAGGTCGGGTCAAGGCTCTGATTTCTCCGCGCAGGCTAGGGCCCCTATCTGCTGGTTCTTAGTACGGAAAAGGGAATATATTATATGTAGGGATGACATTCCCTTATTCCCTACTAAGAACCTGCAAGCCTAGGACATAGAGTTCAGGATTCAAGGCTTGCAGTGGTCTCTCAACCCCTCCAGCCGAATCCAGCCCCACGCCCCAAAGTACTGACGCGGTTAAAGTGCTTAAGGGTTTGAGAGCTTAATCAAGGGTTGAAGATTTTGAGATTTTGAGGGTTCAGGGTTCAAGGGTTAAAGGTTTAGGGGTTGAAGGGGTTTAGGGTTTACCCCCCTTCTCCATAATCCTGCCACTGTCATACCAACTGCCCAGCAATGAAACAAAACTCATCTATCCAAAGCACGAAACCCTAAACTCTACACCCCAAAACCTCAAAACCCTAAACCCAAATCCTAAACAGAAAATCCTACACCCCGAACCCCCCAAAAAACCCTAGACCCCTAAATTCATCCTCACCCGAATTCCTAGCACCAGCCTGTCCTCCTCACACCCAACCTTCTTGTTGCCCTAAACCCTGGAGTCGAAACATACAACCCAAACTCTGAAGCCTAAACCAGAAAACCATCAATCCTTAAAAAACATGATTTAGGATATCGATTCTTAGTGGTTTAGAGGTTCAGCGGTTTAGTGGTTTATTTGTTGAGGGTTTAGGGTTTAGGGCTCCCTTGACCTGAAAACCTAGACCCCAAACCCCAAACCACTCTTAAACCCTTGAAACCTCAACCCTAAACATTTTCTGCAAGTTGCCGGACTCCGCAAGTCACCTCCACCTTGAAAGCTTGGAAGGCGGCAACGGTCACACACTTTCGGGTTTACGGTCGAAAGTTTTCGGTTGTTGAAATCTCAATTGTTTAGGGTTTTAAGGTAAAGGGTTTACGGTTCAAGGTCTAAGGCTTAAGGGTTTCGGATTTAGCCTAGCTTAGCTAAGTGTTGTGTCTGCCCCGTACCCTCGCCAGTTGCTACTTAGCATCTGCCATATGAGCCATAGTCTAAACTCCTTAAAGGGGGTTATATAGGGGGATTATATAGGGACTACTATAGGACTTATTAAGGGGGATACTAGGAGTTTAGACAATGGCTCATATATGTATATGTGCGCTTCAGGGCCTGTAGATCGCTACATAACCCCACCGGAATGTTCATGGGACTTTGTAACTACGAACAACTGGGCTTATATCCATCTTCATGGAACCCTAAACCCAACCCAACCCTAAACCCTAAACCCTAAACCCAAAATAACCCACATAAGTCCCACTGGGAGGGCTGCGAGCCCCAGCTATTTGCAATTACGCGCCCCCATGGCCTTTCCCTACCTATAGACTCAAACCCAGGACCCAGGGTTTAGGGCTTAGGGATAGACCTTCAACGCCATATCTGCTGTATAAATCCCTATATAGCCCCCTTGCAAGGCGCCTAGCTTTCAAGCTGCGAACCCAAGATTCCAAAACACCTAACGTAGAACCCTTATGAATAAACTCCCCTTCCGTACTAGGAATTGTGGTAGGGATCCCAATATTAAGGCCCTGAAAAGGAGGGTGGTTTCTTAATCACGGGTCTACATTAAATCCTAAATTCTTAAACCGCTGAACTCCTCGGAAAGCCAGGCAGGCCTTTGAAGAACACTTCCAGGATCTTACAGATTTTGGGTTTAGGGTTCAAGGTTTAGGGGTCTAGGGTTTAAGGATCAAAGGTTTTGGAAATAAGTGTTCAGGGATTTGGGATTTGGGGGGTTAAGGGTTCAAGGGGCTATGTTCATTCTATTAAGATTTTTTCTCAAGTTGGATTATTCTCTCCCGCTATCATGCTCAATGGTCTGCTAGTTGAAAAAATTGGTTGCTAAAAGACCTACATATGTATGTATATCTATTAATGAAGGAATAAATTGAGCTTAAATTGAGATCCCTATAGGAACAAGTTGAGATCCATGTAATAGTCTCAAGAATACTGGGCCCCCATAATGTTCAGCACATCCAAAGGATCTTTAGTTTCACAACCTACCATATGTTGCTTCTCAGGATTTCGGGGACGATCGCATGGATGGAACCCTTGAAGCCCTAAACCCAGGTGACCCCTCCACCCTTGTTCTCAACACCCACATGTGCTACCAGGTCCGATCAAAGTATAGGCATGAGCACTTCAAACACGAACCCCGGAAGCCAATTGCAGAATTTGCCTTGAATCAAACAAACTAGGATCCTTAATATGATTTCAGGAATGTTGCTTGTTTAAGGTAATCTCTACATCAACCCTCATAATAGTACTTACCCATACCAGAAACTGAGGGGTAGATAGGGCTCTCGAAAATAATCCCTGTAATCATGGGCCGCTATGTAATCCCTACAACTGCGTAATTGTTCTGTTACAGTACGTGTATTCTTTAAGCGTGGGGTAGATCGCACTCCCTACAGCAATCCCTACATTAGCGGGCCCCAATAATCATCCCCACAAAGTCACTCTAGTACTACCTGCCTCCCTCAAGACAGTGGTAAATCAGGCCCTTTGGGGTACTAAGACGAAAGATCAACAATGACAACAGTAAGAATAACAACACTGGCAGCAACAATGAACCCAACAAACACAATGACTGAAAAGTACCCTTAACCCTTAACTATTAACCCCAAACCCTCAAACCTAAACCCTAAATCCCAAACCCTAAACCCTAAACCCTAAACCCAAAATCCCAAAAACCTAAACACTCAACCCTAGATCCCTAAACCCTAAGCCCAAAAACCCTAAACCCTAAACCCTACTGTGGGAAGGGAAACGTTCAGCCGTGAGTCGGATGACTCCATGCAAGATGTCGCCTGAGTAGCATCAAACTCAACACTTATATAACTGCTTGGCGGTTAGGGGCTTAGGGCTTAGGGTTAAGGGTTTAGGGTTTAGGGTCTAGGGTTTAGAGTCTAGGGTTTAGTGTTTAGGGGGTAGGGCTATGATAAGGAAACCCTGTTACTTACTATACCCGTATTATGGTAACCTCAAGTAAGTTCCTTGACAGCAACCCAATTAAACCTTCGTCACAAGGACGGAGGATCAAGGGAATAGGGTTCAGGACAGGGGGTCAGGACTTGGCATTACCAAGCACAGGCGTTGCTTGTAACAGTAATGTTGATTATGAGAAACCATAAAATTACGAATATCTAATCAGAAGTTGGGTTTCCGAGGAGCCGCGTCACAAGATACTACCCCATGACATTTTGCCAGGGGATATATCGGGGAGATTTTCAGTGTATAAAGGGATGTCCGAACCTGGGTTCAGGATCAGATACAGCATTCCCGGAAGCAACGGGGCACGAATTGTCAGCGCATTGAACAACAAGGCATTCCCTCTACAGGTTTCACATCGCATGTATCTGAGCTAGCGTCTCAAAATTCCGAGCATCCCCCTTAATAGCCCCAAAAGTGATCCCTATATAATCCCCTAGATAACCCCCTTTATGGAGTTTAGACTGTTGCTCATACGGATAAAGGTTTGGAGGCTGAGTGTTGAGAGCTCGCCACAGAAAAACGCTGGGGAATGGAAAGCACAGTCCGCCATACAACTCGCGCACTGTTGAAAGAAATCCAGTATAGCACAAGGATTGAAAAGCAAAATACAGGATCCAATATTTAAAAGACACTGTTAAAGTCAGAAGCTTGAATTATCAACCACCCCTGTATTACACTGTACACATTTCTCGCTCCACGCTCTGTCCGAGATTTCAAGGTACCCTGACTGTATACATGAGTGCGATGCGCAGATAAGGAGGAACTAGCACTCATGCTAATGGTGATACTCACATTCACACTAGGTTTTACACTGGTGCTGCTACCGAAACAGAAGCTGATGCTACCACCAAGACATCTGTCTCTGTCTCTTCTTGACCGAGTTCACGAGCAATGCTCAGACTTCAGGCCTTTCTCTCTTGGGCTTCGGACAACATGCGCCATGGCAACTATGGAACTATATGGGACTAGCGGAGGCTGTCAAAGGCTGTCAAAGGGGCTTCAGCAGTTGCCCTCTCAGTGAAAAGCGCTCAAAGTGCAAGAATCGTAACGCCTGAAAATCGACAGACAATAATAGCCGCTGACGAACATCAAGAGTCATTCAGAATGACTTTGACCCGCTGATAAAGGTCCGAGTCTTCTGACTTGCAACTCAGTGCCATTCCGGCAGCATAAACAGAATATTGGCAATTATTCAAACTTCTACATAAAAATGATTGCATACCAAAACAGCAATTGGCACTTCAAGAAGGGCAGGGCTCCTTCCAAGCTGATAAAGTCTCGAAAAAGCTGGGATGGCAAAGTAAAGACGCAATTAAGTAGTATGCAGCTGACAGGGTCCCGGGCTTAGGGGGTAGGACAACCTACAGAACACGAGAAATTTGCAAAAGAACCAGCGATGCGCGTGTTTCTGTACGTTGGGGCCCGCCGTGAACCCGCTTGCCATCTGGATTCCAAACAAAGAACCATATGGGGGTTTACCAAAGTGAGCGGTAACCATATGTTATTGAAAGCTCTCACGTAACAAACGTTAACACTAAACTGCTGAATCTTCAGAAAACTCTAACCCTAAACCGTGCTGGCGTTTGAACCTCGTCGTGTCGCATCCATCCTGCAAATCAACCTGCCCAGTCGCGTGGTGTTGATTGAGGGGTTAGGTTTTAGGAATTGGGGTTTGGGGTTTTGAGTTCAGAGCTGAAACAAAAAAGAGAAGATTCTATTCTGCCTGAATTACCAGACCCAAACAGCAAAGATGACTGTACTTGAAATTGGAGACGATGGTGTCCTCCTGAAAACAACCCTAAACCTTAAGCCCCGGACCCTCTTCAGACTCAGGGCTCGAATTGCGCAAACTTAGGGAAGACCTTTAACTTAGCTTAGGTCACTGACCCCGTTAGAGCAACGGTTACCACAATAGGAATAGGATTCAAAATAGTAAGGCTTTTAATAGGAGACCTTCAAAGACATTTGGTGTAAGGGGAATGACCCAACATACAGGAATCACAAATTACAAGGGAATAAATAGTTTTCAGTCTAGTCCGTTCATGACATGGGGGTTTCAAAGGCAGCGGTCCCGAAGATATACCCCAAAATGCTATTGCAAGGACTCCTGGATAGGGTTGAGGATTTAGCGCCGAACATTGGCAGGCAACAAGCATGCAGGCACCATAGCGGGCCCTGTTGATACCAAAGGCTGCTAGAAAGGTTTAGGGTTTAGGGTTTTGGGTTTAGGGTTTAGGGTTTAGGGTTTGGGGTTTAGGGTTTAGAGTAGGGTTTAGAGTTTAGCCAGGGTTGTTTGCGATCATGGTGCCAGTTGTGGCATGCTCACTCCTCACCGTAGCTTTCACTCTCAGGTTGAGCCTTACACATCGGGGTTTAGTCAAGCAAATCCACACTCTGTCGTGATGACTCTTCAATTCGACAACACCATCATGCGATATAGTGGTTTCAGGGTCTAGGGCTTAAGGCTTAGGATGATATAATAGTTTCCATTTCCTTTGCCATTCTTCACCCAAAGCCTTAAACCATAAAACAGTGCCGGCACCTTTCCCCTGTCAGCATGCCGATGCCATCTGCAATGCCTCGGCCAGCCTGAGCTGGGAAACACTCTCAGCAAATCCGCACACGGTTGAGAGTTTAGGGTTTAGGTTTAGGCTCCATGGCTTAGGACTGAGGATTTTTGGGCTTGGGACATTCTTTTTTTTTCCGGATTTGGGACTTAGGCTTTAGGGTTTAGTGACAGCAACCACCTACCCGCTGCGCAAGTTGCAAGCCTACGCCTTGCATTATCCATCAAGAGGGCCCTATGATCTCCTCCATAAACCCCATATGAGCTATAGTCTAAGCTCCTGCAAGAGGGGTTATATAGGGTTTAGGTTTTAGGGTCTAAACTCCTTAAAGGGTGGTTATGTAGGGGATTCTATGGGGATTGGGGGAGGATTATAGGGCTTGCTAAGAAGGATACTAGGAGTTTAGACTTTAGCCCATATGGGGTCTAAAGGTCCTGTAACTAATGACCGTTTTGGGAACAGGAAATTGAATCAACTACCACACATCATTGCTGTATATCCCTTGGCCCCTTAACCGAAAATTCCAATTCAGCTATGATCTTAACTCCTAGTATCCCCCTTGAGCCTTAATAACCTCTATAACTCTCCCTTGTATAGTCCCCTATATAAGTGGTAACCCCGCTTTAAAAACTCAAAACCCTAAAATCTGTCTAATCCGCTATATAATCCCCCCTCGAGAAGCTTTGCTGACCCTAAACCCTATATGACCCCCCTCAACGGAGTTCAGACCCGAAACCCTAAACAGCCCCCCTTTCAGGAGTTGAGACCAAACCCCAATTGAGCAGTGTTTTTTTTGCTGGTTGAACCTAGTAAGATTATATATTCCTTATATAAGATACTATACCCCAAAGGAGGATAGAATCTTACTCTATATTGGGTACCATAGTATCCCCAAATAAAATTCTACTCAATTGAGCAGCTGACATTGGCATGAGACCTGAGAGCGTAGCTACCCTGGGGCGTCCAGCTTCAGTTGCAGGCGAATCTGCAAGCGATGAATTTAGGGTTTAGGGTCTACGGTTTTAGGGTTTAGGGTTTAGGGTTGTGGGGTTTTACGGTTCAGGGTTCAGGTGGAAGTGCCCTGCGTATACAGACCTACTGTTCTTCTTACAATCTGTTTGTAGGTGTCTACGAAATCAATGCAAAAACAGGAAAATATATATCATTATCACGCTCTACTGCAAGGGCAAAAGCATGAGAAGCAACTTTGAGGGTTCAAGGGTTGAAGGTTCATCGCTTGGAGCGCTTTGAAGGTGGTTTGGCGGTGGTTAAACAAAGCAAGAAGATGTTCTTCTTGTGAACTGCTCCAGACAAAATGAGTATACTATTCTGGGCCAAGGACCCCTCAGGCCGTAGAGTCGTTTCATTTTCCATGTTCTTTTCCAGCAAAATTCTCCACTATTCCGGGTAATCCATATAACCCTACGTAACCCAAGCATAACTCCTAAAGCCTACACCCTGAGGAGTTAGGGTTGTCAAAATTATGGTTTCGTTTTGGGTTCCCAATGTACCACAGCCCTCGATATGTGGCTATATTATAGGGTGCCCAGAAAATGGACCGCACTTTTGAGATCCTATCATTTATCGTTAGGCATGGCCACGGCCAAATGTAGGCTCTGGGAAAGCCAGCCGATCGCGTGCGACCGCCAGCCTCTTCGAGAAATGGCAAGCTGCGCCAAAAATCCCAAGCGGGCCCAAGACGCATGGTGCACAAAATGGCTTGCGCCCTAAAACGCTCTTATGGACCTCCTTGTAAGACCCCGCTGTAACTCCCCCTACTAGAAGCCCGCGTTCAGCATGTCAGCCTAATTGTACTTACCAACATAGAGCCGGAGCCTCACTGAACACGCCTGTCGCGGCACCTGCAAATACATGTCGAACACAATACTCAGCCTAAGCGGGTTCTGCCAAGATATCATGTGCATTTTCATCTTCAAATGCTCTGCCACGAACTAGGGTTATAGCCGGTTGAAATCCCCTTCCTCATGTAGCTGCCCATTAGCTTTCTGGTGTCCTACATTTTGTAACCCTGTTATCCCGAACTGTTCGCTGCCAACAAATCAGTCAGCGTCTTTTTCTCTCACGCATCGTTGCGCATGCCTTCTTGGAGGCCGGAGCAGTCTGCTGCAGCTAGGCACCGGCCAACGAAGCACACGGAAGCACATCAGCTCTAGCTGAGGGTTGGTTGCCTCAACCCTAAAGGAAGCACTTCGGGCCTGCCTGGTGCACTATATATGGAAGTGGCACCATCAGTGCACGTACCATGCGGGGTTTCAGGTACGCACGATGCTGCCGCCGCGTGGCCAGCACCACGCAAGCTTGAAGAAGTCTAGTCAAACTGGGTATCCAGCGTAGACCTATGCACCCAAAGACATAAAAGCATGATGGGGTCCATCTTTAGGATCATAGGAGTCAGGACTGCCTTGAGCATTCAAATCCTGAACGAGTATGTAGGATGATGTCAAGTACAATATGTCAGGTGGGCACGACTTCACACTGCCATAAAGCTCAAAAAAGGGGAAGGTCTGTACATTCAATTCGCTGCTTTTGCCGCAACACTCGAGCATTGGAGGTGAGCTGAGAAACCTTCAGAACATCTGCGCACACATGATCATCAGTGTGTGACGGTTAGCATAGCTGCTTCCCGACTCCGTTATGGTAAGTGCTATTTAAAAGTGACTGTGCTGACACTCATTAGCGCGGTTCTCGCAATTTTCCTTTGCAAGTGAATCATGGACTCAAAACAAGCCCTTACCTATTTTGAGCCTTGGACTCCCTATGATACCATCAAAAACCAGTGAGGACCGCGCTGGCAGCTGGGTTGACAACGTCAGCATGCACATCCTCTATGATGACATCCACATCCGAATCCTGCGGGCGCAAACAAGCGTAAATGAGGTTGGGAGGTTCTGCTTGAAAACGCGCATGTCCTTGGGTGGGGTGACGGGCAAGGACTCCTAGCCAGACCAGGCTAAGACACGAAGAAAGCCGCGGTGGAAGGCACCAAACCTCTTTGACTGAGCTGCCGACGCGAGGAACCACTGGTAAGCCTGGCTGCAGCACAGCCACGAAGCTATTCCAGCAGCATGCGAAGCACAAGTGTAGCCTTCTTGAGATGGCGATGTGCAAACTTGCAACGCTGCACCTGTCAATAAAGGCGTGGATACTTTGCATTACGCTGGGAAAAAAAGCAGATAATTATGCCTGCTACTGGAGAAGACTCCAGGGAGATATCAGCACGATCACTGCCATCGGGCGGCATGTTTTGTGTTTTGCTGGCTGAAATTTGACCAAAATGTGCCATCTCCATGCGGCAACCCTAACACCTACGATCCCCAAATAACTCGTTTTGTTGGTACCTCCTAATCTCATGAATAGATTAGAACCCCTTAAAGGGTTGAACGGGCCTATTGCAGATCTCAGCTTACCCGAAACCCTAGCCGGCCGACCTTGGTAAACCCTAAACCCTGAACCCTAAACCCTAGGCCCTAAACCTCAGCCCCTCGACCGTACTGACACGGCTTCAAGCTGACAGAGGCGCGCAAGTTGAAGGCAGGCATGTGGAATCGGTAGCAGCACTTGCGCATCTAGGGTTTAGGGTACTGAAGTGAAACCCAACTATAAGAGCCATATAGGGTTGTATATTATATATGGGTATATAGGATGTCTGGAGACTTGTATTCCTAGACCCTCCTCCTACCCTCTATTAGGGCCTAAGTACCCATTATTAGGGACCATATATCCCCAATTAAGGGTACAAGGAAGGTCCTGGTTTGCAGAATTTATGAGCTCGTTTTCAAACTAAGCGCGCATCAGGTGCTCCTAGCTTAGGACCACACTGGCCAGCGACTTTCGCAGGTTTGCCCACTTCTCAGTTCAGCTGAGCATCCCTGGCAGGGCAAAGAAATGGGTTGCTGTTAAGGAGCTTGAATCAAGATGTCAAAAGCAAGCTGGTATGGCTAGTAGTAGGGTTTCCTTACTACAGTAACTTGCTTTAAGTTCGAATAATGGGTATATATAACTAGTAACAGGATTTTTAGTACCGTAACTTGCTTCAAGTTCTTTAACAGCAACGCACAAGACTGTTGACGCCTACTCAAGGTTTGGAAGCTGCTCAGCAATATGGCAACGACTACGGAAGCTACTGGCATGATCATGGGCGGTAGCCGTGAGGGAGTGACACTTAACCCCAGATCTCAGTACATGTAACATCCAGATATTAAAATATGCTAGTTTCCATTTCTTTTCCGTGCTCCCCATACAAACCAAAGATTACCCAATATTACCCCAATGGGTACCATCTTCAGCCTGCCTTCATGCTGATTGGAGCCATGTGCTTCAGGCCACCACATATTCCTCCTCCTCGACGTGTGCGACCTCGCACAAGCGTGGGCGCTATAAACCGTTTTGCGAGCAATCCCTAAATCCAACACTCTGTGATCCTGGCAAGTTTTACTCTTGCTTGCCATGCTTACGGGGGACCCTAACATAGACCCCAAAACACGATAATCCTTATTTTGGGGACCCCCTAAAAATTGGGAGTACCTTCTGTAAAGAAAGATCTCTAAACCCTAATCCCTAAACCCTAAATCCCCAAACCCCTAATCCCTAAATCCCAAATCCTTAATCCCTAAACCCTAAATCCATAATCCCTAAACGCCAAACCCTAAACCGCACTTGTCTTAGAGCCGCGCAGGGCAACAGCAGCTGTAGAGACCAAAGGTCCAGGAATCTGCCAGATCACGGACCTGCGGCTGTGAGTGCATGAAGGGTGTATGGTGAAGGGTTTAGGGTTTAGAGTTTAGGGTTTAGGATTTAGGGTTTAGGGAGGTTTAGGGATTTAAGTGTAGGGATTAGGAACTAGGCTTTAGGGTTTAGGGATTAGGGTTTAGGGATTAGGGTTTAAGGATTAGGGGATTTAGGGTTTAGGGTGTAGGGTTCAGGGATTAAGGCTTCAGGATTTAGGTTTAGGGATCAGGGATTAGGGTTTAGGGTTTAGGGATTAGGGTTTAGGGATTAGGGTTTAGGGTTTAGGGATTAGGGTGTAGAGTTTAGGGATTACGGTTTAAGTTTTAAGGTTAAGGGTTGAGGCTCTAGGGTTTAGGGTTAGGATTTAGGGATTAAGGTTTAGGGTTTAGGGATGAGGGCTTCGGGAGGTTTTCAGGTGGTAGTTACCAGGTGGGTAGCCTTACATGGGGCTTGTATAAGTAAGGCTTAAATGGGGGCACTAGGACTCTAGAAGGGCTATGTGAGGCCTATATGGGGGAAGCCACACACCTGAAGCTTCCTTAGATTGCATGCTTTGCAGCAATCACGTGCCCCCCAACTTCAACCCCTCGGCCACGCAAAACGGGGTTGTTGTTAGGGAACTTAGAGTCAATCACCATAGTATGAGTATATAGTAAATAATACGGGTTTTCTCGCATTATAGTAACTTGATATAAATTCCTTGACAACAACCAAGAAAAATGGCATTCACAGGCAGGCGATGGCTGAACCCCTCCGAGGGCAGAGCATAGGAGTACACCACCTTGCGGAAGACCCGCTCCTGGCTTCAAATCTCAGACGCAACATTACTTTGGGGTACCATTGTGGGGATTCTATAGGGGTATATAGGGCTATTTTATAAAGCTTTTTGCTAGGGCCATGCGCGCAAGTCAGCGCGCTTTGGCGTCTTCCC
>CAJNIZ010005448.1:0-18588 GCA_905231905.1 Symbiodinium pilosum
ATTATTACCCAAATGTACTAAACCCCAAATAGTAGTTTCCATTTTCTTTTCCATTATCCCAATATTTCCCAAATGTACTAAACCTTAAATAGTAGTTTCCATTTTCTTTTGCATTATCCCAATTATTACCCAAACAGGCCATAAACCCTAAACCCTAAATAGTAGTTTGCATTTTCTTTTCCATTATCCCTATTATTACCCAAATGTACCATATTATAGTATATTACCCCAATATACTATAACTTGCGGTTTTTTTGTCAGCCACAGGAGATCCACGAGGGATGATCGTTGGATTCGCAACGGAAAGTTTTTGATAGGAAAACGACCCTAAGGGTCCATGTACCAATCATCAGGTACTTGGGAATTTGGGTAATAGTAATTATAGTAATGTTACCATGACCAAACCCTAAACCCCCCATGGTAACAGTAGGGGGTTGGAGGTTCGGACCTGTGCGGCGCGTGATTTAGGGTTTAGGGCTGAGGGTTTAGGGTCGGGGGGGGGGATACCTAGGAAGCATTGCGTGGTGATGCATTTCAGAAACTGCCAAATGACCCAGACTGGAGACAGCCTCACTGTATGAGCTATAGTCTAAACTCCTAGTGTCCTCCTAAATAACGTCTATAGTACTCCCTTAAATAATCCCCTATATCACCCCCTTCAAGGAGCTTAGACCCTAAACCCAAAACCCCATATATCCCCACATATCCCTATACAATTCCCTATATAACCCCCTTTTAGGAGTTTAGACTCTAGATCAGACTGAGGCCCCCTGCATTCTGCTGTCGTAGAGATGCTGCCCTCAGGCCTTGGGCTGTTCCGGAAGACACAGAAGCGTTCCTTTGGCTGAGGGTTTAGGGTTTAGGGCTCAGGGTCCGTCTGCAGACTAAACCCTATAGAGTTTAGGGTTTAGGGTTCAGGGTCTGGAAGCTTACACCCTTTGCTAGACAAACATGGAAGGGTTTAGGGTGTAGGGTTTAGGGGGAACCCCACATGACTTAGGGCTTATACGTGGTTTAGCGTCTTGGGGCTTATGGATGTAGACCCTTTCTCAGAGGATCCGAGTACTCAATGATTAGATACCTGAGCTTAGGGGTAGTGATGATTATAGTACACTTGTTTTGGGTATGTGGTCCCATAGAACTCTACAAGACTAAACCCTAAGCCCTAAACCTTAAACCCTTATGCATGTTCTCTCACCTCGGAGGAAGTGCATTCCTGAGACAAGGGTTTCATGCCACCTTTTTGTTCTTAGGTGTAGGGATCAGGGTCTAAGATTTAGGATTTCGGGTTTAGGGTTTAGGGTGCCTAAAGGGGTTTATATGGGATATATGGCGTTATATTGGGGATCTATAGGGTTTAGGGTTCAGGGTTCAGGGAATTCAGGGTACTTCTGGTATCCTGATATCATATTATTTCATAGGGATTAGTAGTTTACAGCCTTTGTAGAGCCTTCTTGAAGTGTGGCGTACCGCGGTATAGCGGGGAATGTTTGGAACTATACATGCCAACACTTTCAAACTTACACCCTACGCCTTTTTTAGCCTTTGTTGGGCTTCGGCATGGAGCTGGGGTTCTTCTCGATTTTCTTTCGCCATCCCCAATTTATCCTGGGTGTCCCCCTAAGCTCGAAAGCCAAAACCGTGGGACAAAGGTTGCTTGGGTGTGACTGTTTATCAAACCCTGAGGGTCCAAGTACCCAATAATCATATACTTGCCCAAAACCTGTATTATAATTACTATTACCCTCATCCCAAGTACCTAATTATTGGGTACATGGACCCTTAGTAGGGAAAATTCAGGGCCAGTAAGGCCTTCTATAAGGGACTGCAAGGTAATCACCCTGTTCAGTAACCTTTAGATGAAATCTTGCGAAGCTCACGTGTTGTGTTTTCGTTTCTTTTGTCTGCCTTTTTCAGGGTTTTGGGGTTTTGGTTGTTGGGTTTAGGGTTGTATGGTATGGTTCAAGGTAATGTTACTTAAGCGAACTTGGAACCCCAAACCCTAGACCTTGAATCCTAAAACTCTAAACCGCAGTAGTCTCTTGGCTTCCTGAACCATGCGTAGCTTACCCCTACTGTTGATACTAAAAATCTTGTATGACCCTAGTATACTGTCCCTAAGGGTCCTTGTACCCAATAATTAGGTACTTGGGATTTGGGTAATAGTAATTATTGTACAGTTTTTGGGCAAGTATATGATTATTGGGTACTTGGACCCTCAGGGTATAGTAGTAAAATTCCCAAGGTATAAGGTACTTAGGATCATGCAGGATTTTTAGCATCCACCGTCAGAAGCCTTTCTTGCCCCTTCAAAAGCCATCTAGAGGATGTTGAGTTTAGGATTTTAGGGTTGAGAGTGCAGGGTTTAGGATTTAGGGTTTAGGGCTGCACCTCCAAGCCACCCCCCCCATCACTGCCTCCACTGCAAAGCTCTGAGTATAGTAGCTATTATGTAATCTCTTTTGGGATGTAGCTTGGACCTTAGACCCTTAACTTTTTGAAATTCCCTTATATTCCTTTCATGCGTACCTAATGGTTAACCCTTAGTAGGGGTCCTTAGTGCCACGTAGTAATTATAGTTCAACTATAATTCCTTTTCCAGTTCAATAGACCCGTGCATTACACGCGTAATTGTTGTGTGGCTTTACACGCAACCATCCGAAAACATCCAAACCGAAGCCTCCACAATTTGGGGGTCTACCTTTTGCAATGAAAGCACGGACTTGTGAACAACAATTTAGGCCAAGTGCCGTTTGTGTTTCTGTGTCTAGGTGGAGGATGCCCCATAGTAATGATTACTTGGAGTTCCACAGTTTTTCATTACATCCACGAATATGGAAAAATAGGGTTTGTAAGGTTATAGGCACCTCCGAGGAGGTTTTAGGGTTTATGTCGTGAACCCTAAGCCCTAAACCGCGCGGGATACCCTATCTTGTTTTCGAGATGGCAATGCGTGCTTCCCACAAGCAATGGTGGAACGTTCAAAGAGATTCGGTGCGTTCGTCTTGCTTCAGTGAACAAATATTGGTACCGAGCAGCTGCATACTTGGATCCAACTCGGGCCAAGTCAACATGAACGTTCCTCGCAATCTTCCTCGGCTGTATGAGCACGTTGATACCAAAGTATTTCACCACTCGGAAGCTAAATCCTATAAACCCTATATTTGCAAGGGCATACATCCTCCGCTGGGCACAATGTTGACACAGTCCAGGCCAGCAGACATGCACGTACTTGCAGTCTGCACGAGCTAGGGTCTACGCACACTCCTCCCTGCTTACATTGAAATTCTATGGGGAATGATATAGGTGTGTATTATGGGAGTTTAGACTGTAGCTCACGTGGTAAGTTGTCAAAAGTGTGATTCCTTTGTTGGTCCCCATTGTAATACGGCCCCCGATATTCAGATACCCGAAATGGGACCATAAACTCGCAATAACGCCCTACAACCAGCAGGTTTTTAATGTTTAGAGCCCCCCCCCCCCACCCTCCCCCCCGAAGAAGAGAGAAAGCCCGAATCCCAGTGAACAACGGTCAGAACAATGTCTTCGGAATCCCAAAGTGAGACCCCATAGTTCCATAATCATCCCCAGGTAGGCTATACCCTACTTTGAGACACAGAAGTTTAGGGTTGAGGGTTTAGGGTATGAGATGTAGCTATGATGGACTAGAACCAGCGTGCCCCCACGTTCGACTCCTGCAGGCCCACTAGAATTGAGGGTCTAAACCTTCAGCATGAGCTCCACAACGCCAGCCACCAACTCTACAAAAAAGCTGCAATCCCAGTTCATACAAATCCCTAAATCCTGAACCCTAAACTCTAAACTCCTGATCTTCGGACGAGTTGTGACCCACGAGTTCAGGGTCAGGGCGACTTAGTGTACATACTTGTACAACTTCTATGAGCCAAATGAGCTATGGTTTGAACTCCTTAAAGGTGGTTATATAGGGGATTACATAGCAGAGTAGTATAAGGGTTAGTAATTGGGATACTCGGAGTCTAGACTATAGCTCACATAGCAACCCCAGCCATCCCCATAACTAGTTGCTTGCAAAATCCTCTCTTCTCTCTCTCTCTCTCTCTCTCTCTCTCTGTGTAAACCTCTCTAAACCTCAAACCCTTATCCCTAACATGCGTAAAACCCCCCTTGGCCTTCCAGTCAGCTCTTAGCTGAGGCTTCTTTGCAGTTACCCGGCCCACTGCTACCGGCCCCTGGGAACTCGGCTACTGGGCAACTGGGCTGCAACCCTGAACTCAAACCCTGACAACGTAAAACCAAACACACTAAGCCCTCAACCCTAACCCTATAAGGCTCCATGTAGGTACTATTTATAGGGTTTGGGGCCCAAGGTAGGTACTATTTCTAGAGTTAGAGCCCTAGGGTAACATCTTAATCCCCGAAACCCTAACACGCTAACACCCTGGCATAGGTTTAGGGTTGATCAAAACTCCGGTTCCCAAGATGGTTCGTACTGAAACTGGGCTTAGGGGTTTAGGGGTTTAGGGGTGTAGGGGTTGGGGTTTAGAGTTGTTCCCTGAAATCTTCCCTTGTAATCGGCCTACAGGAAACCTAAACGATTTCTTGTGGTTTTTAGATCAACCTCCATTGCAGGGTTCGAGGTCTCAGTTCCTTACATCCGAGAAATTCTGCGACTCCAGGGTTATAGGTGGTGGAAGATGTCCTCCATCAAGAGAGGCTTCCTAATGACACAGTTGATACTAAAATCTTGCTTGATACTCAAATCCTGCTTGACCTCAATACCGTACACCACCCATGAATTCCGAAGTACAAGGTACTTAAGCTCATGCATGATTCTTAAGTATGGTATGATTTTGAAACCCTAAACCTAAAAGGGGGGGGGTTGTATAGGGGATTAGACTATAGCTCAAATAGGGGCTCTTCTCTTTTGGTAGCGCACTGGACGAGTATCATGCGCTCCCAAGCAGCAGGTGGGATATCCTCAACTCCTTAAGCCCAAAATTCATGGAAAAGAACATGGAAACTACTATTTAGGGTTTAGGGTTTAGGGGGTTGAGGGTTTATTTGGAGGGTCAGGAGGACTTCGTAAGTAGGCTAATAACCGCTGTAACCCATGGGGTAACCCTAGCTATTCTTAACCTACTTACTAATTCCCGCGGACCCTCCAAGTACGGTTTAGAGTTCAGGATTCCGGGTTTGCGAATTCAGCTGATTTCTTCTTTATCTTCTCACCACTTGACTCCTCTTGCAGTGCAAGCAAAAGTTTGGGGCTTCCTTGGTCACTGGGAACTATGCTCTCCTCTCCTCGTCCCCTGCCTTTCCTCCCTTTTTAACGCTGGGTCTTGCTGGCCGCCCCTCTTTGTGTCTGTGCTGTGCCCCTATACTTGTATCCTCTTTCCGTGTGATCTTGTTCCTGGTTCCTATGCATACCTCCCCCCATGCCATGTGTGAAGCACGCGCTCACCAACTACCAAAGATGTGTCCCGCAATGTCCGCTATTAGGGAGTTTGCAATGATTGGGGGGGGGGGGGGGAGGGGGTGTATATTCTTGGCAACACCATACTGTAGGTTCCCGGAGACTTGCCGCGGCGCCCCTCTCCCTTTTATAGTCGATATTTATTCACGGTGGTAGATATCGCCCCCAGAGACCCTGTCAAAGTATTCACGCCCTTTCCGAACACCGCACGCGTTAAGAACGTTAGCCCAAGTACGGAGGATATGGAAAGCTTTGCTAATTGCGTCAGCCGAAGCCCTAAACCCAAAACCCTTCTACTTTGTGTTCATTAGGGACTGGATCCCCTACAGTACCGTAGCCCTGGTATACTTGCTGGTAATGAGGGAGTGCCTAACCCTAAACCTTAAGCCACATATTTTTGACCTTAAATCGTACACCCCAGATCTTACACTATATGTCCTAAATCCTGAATTCTAAACCCTAACTCCCAAACCCCGAATCCTGAATTCTGTCAAGCTTGGAGGAATCCGCTGAGGCCTTCAACGACCGAAGCTGGGCCAGATTGCGGGTTCAGGGCTTAGGGCTGTTTAGCGTGTGGGGTTTAGGGATTTGGATTTAGGGTTTAGGGTTGGGGGCTTGGGGTTTAGGGTTTAGGGGGTTTAGGGATTAGGGTGTAGGGTTTAGTGTTTGGGCTTGGGTTTTAGGGATGAGGGTTTTGGGTTCAGGAGTAGGAGGTTTACGTTTGAGGTTTCAGAATGGCAGGAGGGGTAAGGGTTGAAGGTCTAGGATCGAGGTCTATCAGCTATAAGGGTTTCGCTTTGAGGCTTTAGTTTCTTGGTTGTAGGATTTAGGGTCAATGCTTTAGTTTTGAGGATCCAATTTTATTCCTTTTGCCCGCATATCCAGCGCCTCCCGAGCGGTGATCTTGAGTATGAGGGCCATCCCTCATACTAGGGGCATGTGGTGTTTAAAGCTAGGTGACAGGGCCAGATTGCTCTGGGGCATGTTGGGGGGTTAGGGTTTAGGGCTCAGGGTTTGGGTTTGGGGCTTATATAGGGTTTAAGGTTTTTGGTTTAGGGCTTGTCCTATGTAATTCTCCATTCCACAACACCACAGCAGCTATGCTTTGCTTTGCGGTAGGTAGGCTCGTGCAGGTTTGGTCAGCTAAGCCCTGAGCCCAAAACCTTAAACTCGCTTCTTTCAGCTTGAGTTGAACATTTTCTCCACAACTCGCCTTACCTTCCTCCCTCCCCCTCAACATTAATGTGAGTCTAAGGGGTACCCCGCAACGGGGAATCCAAAGAGTATAGTAGGAATCCGCCGGGACTATACCTACCGGGGTCCTTACATTCCTATATGCCCGTTTTATGCCCTTTAAGCATACCTCAGCTGACCAAGTGTGTGAGCCAATGGCCCAAACCCTTAAAAATTGGGTCCAGGTTGCTGTAATTGCATCTTCCTAGTCTTCGTTGTCCTCTCCCACTATGTGCAATCTAACAATGAAGGGGTTTTTTCGGGTTTTTCCGACTATGAGGACTATATTATATTGTGTACAATATAGACCGCTTAGGACAAGGCCAGTCGTCTTTGCATGGCCTTCTTGGGGCTTCCAAAATTTGTTTGGAAACCCAAAGCTCGAAACCCTACCTAGGCCTCTAAACTACCCCCGTTTTTAGGCGCTTAATTTTGTACATAGAAGATGTTAGACTTAAAGATAGATGCCCTCAGAAAGGGTTGGGCTTAGAGGTCCCGGTAAGAGACCCCAAGGGGCTGCGCGGAACAAATAGGAACGTGCAAAGGGGGTACGGAGCCCGTATCGTGAGAAGGACCTACGTACCCGCATAGTACGTAGTTTGGGCTTAAGCCTCTATACGCAAGCCTCAAATTTTCATGCTGCTCAGGTGCTTGGACCTGCAGGATTAAGTCTTGCAGAAGGGTATTCTTTATGAAGCATTTTTGTGAGAATGTTGACATGTCTGCCGGGTCAATGAGGAGTAGCAATCCGTTTCCTCAAAGTCACAAGTAGAATTCTTTGTAACCTCTTCAGGATCTCCTGTATGTTGCTCAAGGAGGATGGCTCGAGAGGGACATGCGTTGGCTAAGCTTTCGCTTCCTCTTCCGGTCTTCCTGCTATGATCCGCGTCTGCAAGATGTCAGGGGAGGAGCTGGTGTCTGCAAGCATAGAGGAGGTTGGCGACGCAAAGGGCCTCAAGAGCCTGCTTCGGAGTTGGTATGGTTTCCCTGTGTGTCTTCAGCAGCTCCTACACCATGGCAACAGTCTGGATGATGATGCCATGCTGCTGCTACATGTCCCCATGGACCTACAGCTAGTCTTGTTGTCCATGATTTCGCCTGCACAGCAGTACGAAGCTCACTGCGAGCTGACTGCTGCTTGCGAGGATGGGACGACCCAAGTTGTGCAGCGACTGTTGGACGCTGGTGCGCAGCCGAATCTGCAGTATGCCATGTTTGCAAATCCCAGCGGTCTTGGGGAAATTGAATCTGGCACTACCCCTCTTATGGGGGCAGCCGAGAATGGCCACACGGAGATCATAGGCTTACTCTTGGAAGCTGGTGCCGGCAAGGACTTGCAGAATCTGGGCTGATTTAAGAAGATCGAAAAAACCTGCCATTGTCCTTTCAAGGCAACCAGGCTGTTTAACCATATACCCATTTTCTGGTAGCTTACTTATGCTCCTTAACACCAATCCAGGAATTGGTCTGGAGACACAGCCCTCATGTCGGCAGCTGCAGCAGGCCAAGTGGAGTCGGTGCGGCTGCTTCTAAAAGTTGGTGCCAACAAGGAGCTGCAGAACGAACTCGGAAGCACAGCAATCGCCCTTGCAGCAAGAGACGGCCAGGTGGAGATTGTTCAGTTGCTATTGGAAGCTGGTGCAGACAAAGACGTGAAGGATGTCTGCAAGGACACAGCTCTAAGTGCTGCAGCTCGGTATGGCCACCAGGAGATTGTGCACATGCTGTCAGATGCCCCAGTCTGCACTGCATACAGATAAGTGTGAGATTGGACCGAAGAGCATCCTATCCAACATGCCAATGGCTATTTGGGGGGTTTCCACAAGTGATCTGTCCCGTTTTGTGAGTCCCTATAATACGGAATATCATGCTTTGAGATCTTTATCGGGGGCGCTCTATGCTGGAAACTACCATTTGGCACTTCTCTAATGTACAGGGACAGCGCGCGCTTTGCTCAAGGCTTTGTCACCGGTTCGGTTGCCGTTCCTTACCGTGTGGTGCGGTGAAAAGGTGAAGCTGCTGCGGGCTGTGGATGGAGAAATTCTTGCACCACTTTATATGGGAGTGTATCAAGACAAACCCCATCGAATCCCTAGTAAAGACACCCTCCCGAAACCGTCTATAATCCGCATACATCCCTAGGGTCACTCACCCCCCCGTAGTTTGCCAAACCCCCGTATGTTTAGACTCCAATGTTTACAGTAACTTGGGATCCGATTCTATCGTTTTGGATCCTGGACCCTAAGCCTGAGACAACCTCAATTCACGGTGTGGTTTGTTCGAAGGGCCCTGGTGATGCATGCTGGTGGTGCTGCAGGGAGTTAGGTTCCTGGAAGTGGTTCGCTGGCTCCAGCATTGTGTTCGTAAATAGGGGACCCCAATATGCAGACCCCAAAATACTAGCATAAAGAGTTATGGGGCCCCCAAGAACCTATTAAGGTTACTTAGGATTTTTTGTGTGTCTATAGTAGATGTCCACTTGGGCAGGCCCACTTGGGGAGGCCAGAAAACAACGATGGGACTGAGGAGCCATCGCTTTGCAGGAACGTGGTATTCGTAGACATAGCAGAACAACAATATATGAGTTTCCCAAGATTAAGGGTACCTTGTTGGGGGCCCGCATGATCTGGATCATAGTATATTGAGTGAGGTCTATATATTGGAGTCCCTGTCCTTTATTTATGGACACTACATCTCTGAGATATTTGCTGTGCAAAGCCACAACTTGGGTGCATCCCAATGCAATGTTTAAATTTACCGAGGCCTGAAGAATCATGTATAGTTTTCAGAGTTTGTAGGGTTAGGGCTTAGGGTGTAGGATTGTTCTCTAAGCGACTGATAGTATTCCTTTTCAATCACATTCCCCCTGCGCAGATGAAGGATATCGCACGGAAAAAGCTTTTCATCATCCACGCCCCTGCAGTACGTGCTTTCGGGGCACAAGAACCTCTAACCCGAAACCCATCAACTTCAGACGCGCAGATCTGCGACTTGGGAATAGTAGGTTTAGGCTTTATAGGGTTTAAGGTTAAGGGTGTAGGGATGCTGCCTCTACCCTATAACAAATACGTGGATTTCCAAAAATTGGCAGGGGGGGGCAAGGGTCATCTAATGAATTGGTCTGTCTTCGGCCCACTTTCTCCTTTTTATCCAAGATCGAGGGTTCAGAGTTGAGGGTTTAGTAACCCTAAGCCCTAAATCGCATAGTTTCGAAAGAATTTCTCCGTACTCAGGGTGTTCATTTGTTCTCTTTATTGCGTCTTCTACAACCACCTACCCAATACCAACTAATGGGTAATTATTGTGGGACACGCAATACAGTTTCAAGAAGCATGTAATGGCCCTAAACCTTCAACCCAAAACCCGAAACCCTAACCCCCGCCCCCCCAAATCGTAAACCTTAGACCCCGAACTTGGAGCATGTTGAAACCAATCAGTTGCGGGAGGCTATCCTTCCGCCCAGATTGTTTCGAAAGGATTGGGATTTAGGCTTTAGCCTCCTGACCCAAAACTTCCCTCCCCTACCAGACGTTCTCATAGGCATAGGAAAGGACGAGGTCTGTCACTCGGGGTTTTACATTGCTAAAACTAGCATCCTCTGAGATGCGGCTCATGAGGCGCAGAGCAGTGAAGGTAACACCTGTACGGCGAAGAATGATCGATGTGAACCCTGAAGCCCTAAATCTTGAATCCCCAAATCCATGAACTCCAAACGCCGCTGCCTACACCCTAGCATGGCGTGACATCTTGGTGAACCAAGGGGTTCGGGCCAGTCAGGTTTCCCGGATTGGGATCCCGGTAGTTGGAACTTGAGACGTGCTTAGCCCTAGGGATCCAAGTGTACAAATATTATCTACATTGGGGGCTAAAGTCTGCAAGTAGTACCTAGATTCGGCCATTCGGATCCTTAGGGTAGCATTGAACACACCAACTTTCGAGGAGGTCATATGCGAGGTAGTCAGCATTCTGGGCCTTGGGCCCCTGCTGCTAATCTGGCCCCTTGTTGTAGCTTGAAGCAATGCTGTAAGTTTCGACAACTGCACATGTCAGTGTCGACTTCCCCTACGGGTCCAAGTACCTAATAGTCATACACTTACCCCCAACCGAGGAATACTAAAATTACTATTACCCAAAACCCACGTACCTAATTATTGGGCATGTGGACCCTCTGGGTTCCATGTAACTCTGTAACTCTAAGGACAGGCGCCCAAGGGCAACCTCAGCATGCATGACGTTACCGAGATTCCGGACGAGGCTTAGTGAGATTTCATGGCTGAGTGTTGGGGGGGAATACGAGCAGGCGCAACTAACAATCGATGAAGGAACGCCTAAATTCATAGCAGTGCAATTAAGAATGTCAACTGCATAATAAGATTGCTGTCAGAGCTCGTGTAGTAGCAGTTGGCATGCAGGGATGGACTGTTGTTGCTTCAACAACCAGTACCGCATCTCTCGATTAAGTGCGGTGCATCAAGAGAGACATTGAGTAATGTAAGGGGCCTAAATTACTTCGAAGATCATGTTGAGGTCTATTGGAGGTAGCCCATACCATGTTTGTACCAGGCATCTAGGACTGCCATTTTGGTAACTAATTAGGCCCCTGTAAAAATACTACTATTATACCCATGATAATCCTAGTTTCCATTTCATTTTCCATTTTCTTTTCCATTTGATTCTCCATTATTCTCCTATATAACCCCAAAATATACCCTATAATCCCTATATGACCCATTATTATGAACCCAAACCTGCCCTCGATCCCTCAGCTCGAGGCAGGTAGCATGCCGTATAGCGTTTATATTTTACCCCAAGCCTCAAAAACTGAGCTATAGTCTAAGCGCTTCAAGGAGGGTTATATAAGGGTTATATTATATAGGGAACTACTGTAGGGGTTATGAAGGGAGATACTAGGAGTTTAGACTAGTTCAACTGAACCTGCGACCTAGCTAGAAGCTGCCTTATACACGCAAGCCCTACCCCCTAAGCCCTAAACCCTAAACCCCAAACCCAGCACCGTAGAATCCCGCAGCCCGCACCTCCCCAGGAAAATCTTAGCGTCACAAGCATGCAGCGCCAAACGCGTGTATGTTGAATATGAGTACTATAGATCCCCATATGAGCTATGGGTCAAACTGGTTAAAGGGAGCGTTTATAGGGGATTATATAGGGGAATACTATAGGGGTTATTAAAGAGGATGCTAGGAGTCTAGACTACAACTCATATAGATCAGGATAATATTCTCAGCTGGTTGTAGTAACATAAGATTATATGTCTATATATGAGAAGACTACACTAACACACCTTTACTTGGTTCAAGAACGCCCCTCAAGAGTTCAGGGTTTCCAGGGACCAATAAGAGAGTAGTATCTTATTTGGGGATACTATGGTACCCATTATAGAGTAAGATTATATCCTCCTTTTGGGGCATAGTAGTTTATATAAGGAATGTAATCTTACTGGGTTTAGCCACCAAAAAAAAACGCTACTCAAGTGTGCAGGTGAGCGAGAGTGCTGTCGGCGAAGCGGGCGTGCAGATCACCTACAGCAACCTGTCCTGAAGCACTGCCTACCCGCATTCCTGGGTAGGCCTCCTACATTTAATATGTTTCCTAGTGGCTTTGATAGGGGACCCTATATATCAAGATGTTTCAGAGGGTCTTAGGGGCCAACCCAGATTCTACCCAGTATTATATCCGAAATATCCGCTGTTAGGGACAATTTACCTCCATTCGAGGGTGCAAGGAGGCTCCTGGTATATGTAACAGCTTTGAATTCCAGTTTAGGCTTTGATGGATCTATGGGCTGGATTTATGCAGATATTCAGGTCAGGTTGTTAAAGGTTTGGGTCATGTCTCTGATCGGTTGCTGGATTCTTTTGGACTTTGGGCTTAGGGCTTTCAGTTATTGTCAATTAACAGTCAGCAGCAATGTCGCACTGGTGACATGACGGAAGGAATAGCGATGACAATGATACGAGCACAAAGAAGATGATACCAGTGCCAATGACAGGCAGAAGGCCTTTCGCGACGCTTGTATTGAGCATTTTAGTAACACGTGGTGTGTAATATTCGGGCGGCAAAAGACAGTAAGCATTCAATCAGGAGGCATGGACCACCAGAAGCCCTAAACCCTAAACCCTATATCCCCAAGCCTAGATCCCTAAACCTTGAACCCCGAGTCCCTAAACCCTAAATCCCTCAGATCCTAAAACCTAAACCCTAAACCTCAAACCCTGAACCACAGGCTCTGCAGCCGGAGCCTTAAACCCTCAGGAACGGACCCTGAATTAGGGTTCAGGGCTTAGGGTTTGGGGTTCAGGCTTTAGGGTTTAGGGTTTAGAGTTTAGGGCTACGGACCTAGACTCCAATCCTCAGATCCTCTCTGCATCCTAGTATTCGATCGATTGTTTGGCTTTCTCAACATTGGACTAAACCCTGAGCCCTAAACCCTAAAAGTCCAACTTCCTGTCAGAAACATCTCGGGGTCCGCCTTACAGATCCCAGAGATTGCAACTGGTCAAGAATTCCCCTGTAGTCCTAATATGGGCCATAATCTAAACTCCTTAACGGGGGTTCTATAGGGGATTATATAGGGGATTATTCAGCGGAGTTCAGACTATAGCTCATATGGTAGATTGTCCAAATAATGGTCCCGATCGGGTCCGGAGTCGCGGCCCCTAGTGCTTCGGGTACCCCAAGACGAACCATAATTATGACAACCCTCCACATGTACCAGCCCTAATCCCTAAACCCTACCAACCCTGTGTGTTGTTGACAGGAGAAGGCGCCAATCAGAAGGAACTCCTTGCTGTGGCGAAGGATTTCGCACTGCTTTACTGCTTTGGGTTTTGCCTGAACCCCCCAGGAACTAGGTAAAATCATAGCCTCAAAGGCCATTATTCTACATACTTTTGGGGTTCAGGTAGGCTTGTTGATTTTGGGTTCTAGGTCTGAGGTAAGAGGATGGGGCTTCGATCTTTTGATTCCGGGTTCTGAGTTTAGGGTTTAATCCCCTAGCCCGATCCTAAAAATATATCCTAGACCCTAAACCTAAAACCACGCTGATGAGTCATAAGAGTCAAAAAATCCTAAACGCACTAATCCTGCACCCCAAATCCAAAACCCTCAATAAACAGAGCCCTAAACCCTCAACACAAACAAGAGCCTACAGGAACCCTAAACCCTAAACCCTAAACCCTAAAGGAGGCTAGCTTGCTAGCCGACACCCTGCCCGCTACGGAACAGAGTTCCAACCTAGACGTTCAGGCCTCCATGAGGGTTTAGGGTTTAGGGTTTAGGGTTAGGGTGTAGGGTTTAGGATTAGGGTTTAGGGTTTAGGGTTTAGGATTAGGGTTTAGGGTTTAGGATTAGGGTTTAGGGTTTAGTAAAGGGGTTATGGGGATTTATAGGGTGTTAGGTTTAAGACTTTTTGGTCGGGTTATGGGAAGTTGTAGGTTTTTTGGGTTCAAGGTGTAGGGTTTAGGCTCCAAGTACCCAATACTTGTACTCTGGTTTTGGGTACTGTAATAGATTTGTTGTGCAGGTCTTGGGGAAGCGTATGATTGTTGGATTCTTAGACAAGGAACTAGAGAGCCGGCTCGGGGGTTGAGAATCAAGAAGGACCAGGCATCTCCTCAGTTTTGCTAGGGTTTAGGGTTTAGGGTTTAGGTTTTGCTAGGTCTTGGATGGTTTCTATTTTTTAAAGCCCTACAGCTGCCAGACCCCAAGCCTCAAGATCGAGCCTTTGCAGGACAGCGTTCGTGAGTTTCCTTCTGCTCAGGCACCTTGGTTGCGATTGTAGAAGCGATTTCATTTTGGGGTAGCGTGCAGAGACCTAGTTTCCACACCACCAGTTGTTGCCCATGGTACACTAAGGCAGGTGCTTGAATGACTTGAATATTCTTGAATAATGGAGAACCAGCAGAAGAAAATGGACAGCGAACTGAAAATTGGATGTCAAGGGGTGTAAAGGGAATTCGATGTAGCGGCCTGTGTAATCAGAATAGGGTTATGGGATGTGTTATGAGATGCTGTGCTAGCTTTTTATATATGATTCTGCCGGTGCATACTCAGGAGAGGTTTTTGGGATATGCTGACCCTGAATCCCAAACCCTCAATATACTGTAAGTTGCATAAGGAATGCAAGGGAACATTCGTGAGAATATTGAAGACAACTACTGTACCAATGTTACAGGTACTGAGCAGCCTGGGCTTTGAGACTCCATTGATTACAAAATATTGGCCCTTCACATACTATCATTCCAGAAGGAGGAGTACTTAAAAACACGGGGTGGGACTGCTTTTAAAAAAAATGAGGGGACAGGAATTATTCTGAGCTGGGCCAAAGCATTTTCTGTCAAAACTTCCGTGCAACCTGCCATTTGCCCGTAGCTACACGTTTTACCCTCCTCACAGTTAACAATTGGTGACGATAATAAGTAGAATGGCCATGATATTCATCGACTGTGAAATAGTAGCAATAGTGATTATCTGGCACGGACGCCCGTAATAGGGGACAACAGTAGGTGGCAAATCCTCAAGTATGAAGCCCCGTAGCCTACATGGTAGCTTGTCAAAAGGCTTTAAGGTACCGTAGAGGGACCACCTTCTTGACAATTCCCCCCACACACCTTAGACCCTAAACCCTCAACCTGTTACATTCCTGAAAACATCCAGTTACGAGCCTAAAGGCTCAAGCCTAGGGTTTGGGACTTAGGTTTTGGGACTTGGGGTCGATTATATAGAGCTCCAGAAGTCCAACACCAAGGCGGGGGAGCGCATAGCCCCAAGCCTATCACCCCCGACTCCAACCCCCCCACACCCTAAAAGGCTAAACCCTAACTCGTAAACCCTTAGCCCTACAGTCTATGTGGGTCCTGAAAAGGCTTAAGGATTGAACCCTTTAGGGTTCAGGGCCAACGTCTCCAGACCCGTAGCCCTTATCTCCCTGGAGGGGGTTATATAGGGGCATAGGGTTTAGAGGTTGGGATTTAGGTTTACGATTTAGGGTTCAGGATTTAGGGTTTAGGGTCTAAACTCCTTAGAGGGGGTGATATAGGGGACTGTATAGGGGACTATTAGAGGGGTAATGAAAGGGGATACTAGGAGTTTGGACTATGGCTCATGTGTTTAGGGTTTAGGGCTCAGGGTTTAGGATTTAGGTGGGTTAATGTTTAGGCTGAGGCATAAGGATCCCTGTTCGGATCCATTCTACTAGAAGCATCCGAAGCTCTGAATCCTGCCCCAAGACCCGAAATTTCTTGGTTCAAGGTTTGGTCTAGGGTTTAGGGTAAAGCCCCCCCCCTCCCCCCCGCGCCAGGCCTATAACTACTTGGGGGTCAGGGGGACTGCCTTGGCAAGAATATTTAAAATCCCACATGAGGTTGTCTCTGACGAAGGTCTCCAGGCCCTATACTCCAAACCCTAAACCCTAACCTACGTCCTAATCCCCTGAAAGTCCCCCAAACCTGTTGTACCTCACAGGAGGCAGAGAAGTGGCGCCAATCCCTGAGGACTCTAATGGTTTAGATTTCAGGATTTGGCCTAAAGGCTTGAAGTTTGAAGGCTTACGGTCGAGGATTCGGTTTTTTCAGGGTTGAGGGTTCAGAGTTCAGGTTTTGAGGGTTAGAATTCGGAGTTGAGGCGCCAGGCTTCAAGGTTCATAGGTTCAGGAACCAGAGCTTACATTGACGGGTCACTCTATAAACCCAGACCCTAAACAGCTTGGGTTTCAGACGTCAGGTTTCGAGGGTGCAGCGCCGGGGATTGAGGTGTCGGTTTGAAATTAAGTGCGAGGGTTTTCAGGTCAAGGGTTTGGGGTGTGGGGCGGGGCCCTTAAAGATGTTGTTGAATCAGCTTGCCTCTGCGCAATCCAATTACAGTGACAGAGTTGTTGTCAATATTCTTTGAGGGCTGGAGGAACTCAGCCCTACACCCGAAGCTGGCTGAAAATATTGGTTAAGGAAGAATTCTTGCTGCCGATCATCCCAACGTAAGCAAAGGCATGCAAGTTGCAGTTGGACCTTGTCGCTGTTCTGCTGGAGTTTCCTGCACCTCGACCTTCTGATCCTGTAAGACAGCTGTACAGTGTCACCTGAGCAACTTACATGTGGTGCTGTAGTGTGTGTGTGTGTGTGTGTGCGTGTCCTGTGTTTGTTGATTACTTCTTGCATGCAGGTTGCCCGCATAAGTGATCTTTACAGGAACTGGTCGCGACAAGCGGTCAAGCTGCGAAATCGATCTCCACGAGCAAACAAGCTGTGAAATCGAACGAATTCCTATAACCCAAATAATAGGGTTCAGGGCCCACATGCTATGATGTTAATGTTATTTGGGTCCTTGGACCCTTAGCATATCTCACCCCTTAGCCCCGAACTCAGAAATAGGTGGTAGCTTGGGATAGTTATTGCAGCCCCTCATTGCTTTGATGTGCTGTAACCCTAAACCCCAAGCCCGAAGCCCTAAACCCTAAACCCTAAACCCTAAACTACAAACCAGAAAGGTCTTCAAACCGTGGAGCCACACTCTCGGTCATGAACTCGAATGCTTAAAACTTACCCTGGGCTACCAAGTCTAGAAATATACCTGCCTGAACCCCAAAAATAGGCAGAAAGCATGAAACATCTCAAAATCGCCTGTAAGGCCATTATTCTACATACTTTGGGGTTTCAGATACTCGGGGCGGCTTGGATCACTAAGGTAGACACCCTAGGCCCTAAACCATGAATCGCGTGCCTGAAGCTTTAGCCCCTGGATGCAGGCATTTTGTTTCGCTTCTTCAACGTGCCCCTGTGACTGCGGTCGCGAAGCCGGTGGTGACGAAGCCCCTCCTGGCACCACCAACCGCTGAGGCAAGCGAGTAGCACTGTGGGTTATGGGGGTTTAGGGTTTCGTTTGTATTGGGTCATACAGGATTATGTTGTGGTAGAAAAGAGATATAGGGTTTACAATCTAGTTTTTGTTAGGGTTTGCTGTAGGGGTAAGATGGGGTTTACGGCGAATTTGTGTCTGGGCCAGAGTATAGCATAACATATGCTTCGTTAAGAATATCATCTTACCATGCTGGGCCAGTCAAAGCGTCACTCTCGTGTGGACATCGGGGATTAGCACGGCTGATGCTAACAATCCTAGGTTCCTTACCAGGTGGGATTTGTAACCATTTCAGCCTACACTCACCAGCAGGGATCCTCTACCTAGTGTTTGTAATATGGCATTTAGCTAATGTAGGCGCGTGCCAAAGGCCAACACAATCCCCGCATGTTTGACAGTATAGTCCCTTGCCACCCCCAATGGCAACATGCAAAGCGGAAACCGTGCTAAATACCTAAAGCCTAAACCTGAAACCTGAAACTCAAACCAACAACTCCCTAAACCGCAAACCAAGTGCTAGAGTCCTAGATCCGAATGCCCTCTGCTGCCTGAACACGCGGTTTAGGGTTTGGGGTTTAGGTTCTTTGCCTGAGGCCCGTGTCCGCGCATCACAGCTTCTGGAGACATTTGCGGCTCGGCTTCCCTACGAGGATTTAGGGTTTAGAGACTTAGGTCTCTTTACAGGGGTTATAGAGAGCTTGTTATAGAGAGATACGTACATGTGAGGTTTTTTTGCGACCAGGTACCGAATAATTGAGTATAGGGATTCAGATATTAGCAATTCTAGTATAGGAGTTTGGGCGGTATGTGGTTCTTGGATACTTGGGCCCTTAGGGATTAAGGGCTGAGGGCTTGGGTTGCTTGCTTAGGTAAGAATTGGGATTTGTAGTATCCCCGTTTTCGCATCCTTTTGTGCGGTGTGCCTGTAGCACCAGACAGATGATTTGGCTGCAGGAAGTCAGGGTTGCCCCCTAAGACCAAAACCCCTAAACTGGAAACCCTGAACCCCCAAACTTCCAAAACCCTAAACC
>CAJNIZ010005449.1:8912-19406 GCA_905231905.1 Symbiodinium pilosum
AATAGGGGAATATATTACATAGGGAGTATGAAGGGACTGCATTCTGTTATTCCCTACTTACCACCAGCAAGATTATTCACATCCTTTTTAGTGTTTTTTTACCAGTAGTTGTAGTAGCACTACTTTGGTTAGTAATGGGTGTTGTTGTTTCTAAACGGTTTGCTATCATAGATATACGTGAACCAATGGGGAAGATAGAGAGTATGCTTGCTTGCCAGCCGAACTACAACCCTGTCCGTAAGACTCCATAAAGTTTATGTGGGGCTAGACCCCGCCACCCAGTAGTAGCGGTATACTAAGAAAATGTCAGGAACCCCATTCGAATTACCGTTATCCCGAGGATCGTCGCAGATCGGCTCTGCAGATTCTGCAATGGTTCCAGTAGGAAATGAAGCTTAGTGTTCATTTTTCCCGGCTTGGATTTGGGAGAGTTTCACACAATTCCCCTGATCCCATATCCATCCAAACAGATCACTTGTAGCGCCGCGAACAGCACCCCTACTTTAAGAAACGCTCGAGTTAGGTAACGTATTATATCCCCTTTGAAACCCTCTTGTAACCATTTATAACTAAGTAGGTTACCTAAACTAACACACTAGCAATCCCAGGGTACCACAAAGCAATATGAGCAAATCCAATTTCACTGGACGCCAATCTGCGTTCAAGTTTGCGATTGGTGTGAGGTGACTTCGGGTTTAGGGTTTAGGATGTAAGGGCTTCTGGGTTAGGAGTTTCACGTACAGAGGGAGCGTTGGATGACTGAATGAAGCCGCTGATGACAGACTGTGCAATGGGGTTGTACGCTGAAATCCCCAAACCCCAAGCCCAACCAAAAATCATTTGGCCCCTGCCGCCTAATCTCAAAGCTCTGACTGCCGCTCTCCTACATCCTGGAGGTTGACGAATTTTGTTGCGGGGCTCCTCTTGACAACAGCAACACCTGCACCGTGGCCACAGCGATAGTGATGAGGAAGCGGTTGCATTTTGTCACATGTGCGGCCGCGGTGTGCCGATGTCCTACATGTTGATCCGACGAATTATGCTGCAGAGCACCACTGAGAAAGGCTCCGCCGTGGCGACAGCAATCGTTGCGCACTGTGCCACTTGCCGTCGCATCGTGCCTAAATGGTGCGTTGTGGACGTTGATGCTTGCTGGTTGCTGTGCGCCCGTGAAGAAAGCATCACCGCCACCTCCTAAATCTGACATCCTATACACTCTAAACTCTCAGCCCTAACTCCTGGGGATTCTGAGTTCGCATCTACTGCTTGAACCCGACACCCTAAGCCCTAGATCCTGCACATCGTGCATAGGAGCCGTAGGTGGAACACGCTCAAGTTGTGACCTGGTTACCCATTTCCCTCTATAGTTGCTCTTATAGAAAATGCTAGTGTTTGGCAATAGACCTACCTGGTAGAAACCTTAAACCCAGCAAACGAGAAATCAATTTAAACAATTTTAGGATGCGTAGGCATTGGGGGTCCCTGTTGGTATAGGGCCGTGTACAGTCATGAAAAACCTCAATAAGGTCCTGTAGAAGACATTATAGGGGATGTATTGGGTTTTAGGGTTCAGGGATAGTGGAGAAGTGAATTAAATGGAAAAGAACACGGGGCATGAAACGGACGTTTGGGTTGTATAGGGGCTTGAAGTATAAAGGTTACCTATATGTTGGTGGTGATTTTCTTGCATAACTATGGTTTTTGGTACCTCAAGTAGTAGTTGGGCTAAACCCTAAACCTTCAGCGTTAATTTCTGGTTCTGGTTCAGATTGCGCGTGTTCAGGGAAGCATTTAAGAGTTTCAGGCTTAAAGCGGATAATAGCCAAATCCAAAGATGTAGCCCAAAAGGCCATTACCCTGGACACTTTTGGTTTCAGGTAGTCGTTCCCTTGTTGCGTAAACAGCTGGTTAGGCAAACTTCGTCATCTCCTCCACTCGAAAAGCCCAAGCCCTTAATTAAAGCCCAAAGTCTCAGGGTTGAGGGTTGAAACCCTTTAAGCCTCCACCCTCAAACCCGAAGCCTCTAGACCCGGAAGCCCTAAACCCTTAATAGACCCTAAACCGTATGCATCCCTATGTTCTTCTATATCCCGATAACCCCAAACCCTGAACCCTAAAACTCCTACACCCCAGGAAGATTGGATGACCAAACCAAGTTCGTGGCGGCGAATAGTGTCGCCTGGCAGAGACATCGTGAGTTAAGGGATTAGGGGTTTAGGGGCTTTAGGGTTTGGGGTATAGAGATTAGGGTTAAGGGGTTAGGGTTTTAGGGATTAGGGTTTAGGGTTTAGACGCCCAAACAATAGGTTTAGGGTCTAGGGCTTACCTCACAAGACGCCTGAAAAATAGGGTTTAGGGTTTGGAGATTGCCTCAGAAGACGCCTAGACAATAGGGTTTAAGGTTTAGAGTTTAGGGAGTAGGCAGGGTTTCTAGGGAATAGAGTTTAGGGTCTAGGGTACGTTTTAGGGATAAGAGCGGGTATAGGGTGTAGGCTTCAGGGTTTTGTGAGGGTTGGGGGATTGGGGTTTCAGGTTTAGGGTTTCGTTCAACCGGTATGTTTGTGATTATCAATATTTAGGGTTCCAAGTGCCCAAATACTGCAATACTGCAAAACCCTAAACCCTAAACCCTGCAGGTGTTGGGTCCAAATACCGTGAAGGCACCCGGACATTTAGGAAAAGAATAGACTTGGCGGGTTTAGGGTTTAGGGTATTTTTTCTTTGGGGCTTGGGGGGACTCGTAAGATTTGGCTGGCACAAGTGTGATTAGATTTTCGTGCGGTTTCGAATTCTCTGCTTCAATTGGTCCGCTGAACCCTTCTTAACCTTGAACCCTTAACCCTTAACCCTTAACCCTAAACCCTAAGCCTTAACCTTAAGCCCTAAGCCCTGAGGGTGTGGGTCTCTGCAATGACGTTTACTTAACGACCCAGCTCGCCTTTTATCAAATGAAGTCAAAGTTTCAGACCCTGAAGCTAGGATTTACATCCTTCTGAATATGGGATTAGGGCTTAGGGTGGCAAGCGTCCTCATCTGCCAGAACTTACACATCGCTCAGCGCGCATGATTCCACATATATATATATATGTATATATAGTCCCCCTTGAGTAGATAGAATATGGGGTATATGTATATGGGGCTCTTATTATAACATACCCAAAGCCATATTCTATCTACTTAAGGGGGACTATAACAGAATGACTTCCAAGTCCCGATTCTAATGTCGAATCCCGATTAGTGCGAGGGTCCCCACGAAAGTAAAGTTGTTGTTTTAAGTATTTTTCTGGACCCCCTATTCGATTTGGGGGATCCCAATAAAGTAAAGCTGTGTGTTGCCTACTTTGTTTTATGGATCTGAAGGTGACAAATGTTGAGGAGCTTTTGGATAGGTGAGATCTCCCAGCCGAGGAGGTTGAATTGATATCTGAGAGCAAATCCCTGAATTGTTCTGATCCCTCCCCTTCCCTTATTAATCTAAATAGAAGCTGAAGGACCCCTCTTCGCTTCTTAGTTTTACTAGGAGCAAGAGGATCCGCCCCCAATTCGTTTCGAGGACTTTTGTTATAGAGGCTCCCCTTCTTGCTTGAGCGGGCCAGATTAATCAGGATCCAACTTCACTTGTTCAGGGCTCTACAGTTGTCATTCAAAGGTATGAACTTGCCACAGTTAGGTCGTTCAAGATTTGTACCAACCCTAAACCCTAAACCGTAGTTTCTGGAGTGCTGCTGACTGGCTTGTCTTATCGACAAGGTTGTACTAGCTCCTTCCCCGCAAAAAAAAATCCCCCATGACCCTCCATTCAGAAATGTCATTTGGCTTCTTAGATTATATTTCGGCACCTCATTTCCGACATGGGAAATAATTCTGGGAACTACCTATTTACTAACAAGTTTGCGGAGGACTGTTGTAGCGCCTCCCGACATCATGCTACGAGACCTGCAAGACAGCAGCTGCCGTAGGTTGGGTTCGGTACGGTTGATAGTAGGGTTGATTGATTTAGGGGACCTCGCTATACCAGAATTCCATAATTCCCATGAATGTTTGCATAATTATCATGATGATGCCGCATCCGCCCTTTAAGCCAGGAAACAACCTCCAGTTGTTATGTATGACAGCGATGGATCCTACCGTAAAATCCTGCAAACCCTGAATCCCCCAACCCTAGCTGGACCCTCAACGCTTACATCCCGGATCCCAAGCCCTAAACCCTCAACCCAGACCTGAAGCCGCCAAAAAATCTTAAATTTCAATTTTAACCTCTACCTAGACTCTTTAACCCTACCCCTTTTTTGGGGGGGTTACCTAACTTTATGTCTGGTATGTTCTGTATACAAAATTAGGTACCCTTAAAAAAGGGGTAGGGTTTAAGGGTCTAGGTAGACTCTAAAGCCCACCATGTCATAGGTATTTGGTAGCTCCTGAGACCCCGACCCTCCTGCCAACTGGTGGCGGATGCAGAACCGTCAGGGGGTACGTGCTCGAAAGGCACTCAAGAGAGAGGAGGAGAGGAGTATCTCAAGAAAAGGCATGGAGATGCGTATGTTCTCCTTGGAACTTAGCTTGGACCTTGGACCCTTAACCCTTTGGGATTCCCTTATACTCCTATGAAAGGTACCTGAGGGTTAACGCTAAGTAGGGGTCCTAAGTGCCACCTAGTGTTGGGAAGGACGCCAGGGTGAGTACCGGCGCTGAGGGTCCCGGTGAAGATGATGACCAGGAAGAACTGGTTACAGTTGAGGTGCCAGTGGAGCCAGCCAAACCTTGAACCCTAAACTTTAAACCCTATAATCCCTGAACCTTCAACCCTGAACTTTGCGCCCTAAACCCTCACCCCGAAATCTTAATCCTAAGTGCTGAGCTCTAAAACCCTAAACTGTAAACCCTAAACCCTTAAAACCCTAAACTTTAAAACTCTAAACCCTTAAAACCCTAAAGTCTAAAACCCTAAACCCATAAAACCTTACACCTAAACTCTAAAACCCTGAGCCATTAAAACCCTAAACTCTAAAAGCCTAAACCCCTAGACCTTGAACCCTAAACCCTCCTGCGCCTTTCTGCTGTGGCAGGTTAGCTTGGCGCCTTTCCGCGCACAGGCCAGGCTTTCCTGGATATTGGATGGCTTTTTGGATAAGGGTTTGGGGATTAGGGCTTTTAGGGATTCGGATTTGGGGTTTAGGGTTTAGGGATTGGGGTTTCGGGATTAGGGTTTAGGGTGTAGGGACTAGGGATTAGGGTTTGAGGTCTGCCGTGAAATGGCGTGGTGGCAATGATGCTTCTGTCCGCGCACTGTTTAATGCGAAATGCAGCTATGGCCTGACACTGGGAGGCCAATTTCTTCACCACCCACACAACACTGTCCGAGGCGGCCCCTCCGTAATTCATGTCCGTGACCAAGAAAGTCATGTCGCGAGAATTCGAATAAGCAATCATACTGCGTAGACTGGAAGGAGGTTTTATCTTAGGGAAAAGGGTTATGTTGTGGGTACATGCGCATATGCGAATTTCAGAAACTTGCAAGTGCGCACACTTCCCGCTAGAAGAGGTGTCTCTAAACCCTAACCCTATTATAAAAGAAAAAACAAACTTGGTGTGTCAGTAGTCCTTGCCATTTTTCTTTAGGCTCGATTAACTTCGCAAAGTCCACCCTACAAATTCCTGGAATGCAGCTTGGGCATCGTCCCCATCCTACAGTCATATCTATATATATATATACATTTGTTGTAGGACCCATTTAGGAGTATGCTATCAGTACATTTCCAAGGTGTTCTGGGGTGTGGAGGTTATGCAAGATATGCTCAAGCTCCAATGCAGGAATCATCCAAGCGCTCATCCTTGATATGGGTCTACGTGCGTGACTTTGCGTGCCTTTGCTGCAGCTACTTACACGTTCAGGTTCTAGTGTGGTGGCCAGTGGCTTCACGCCTCCACTTGTGAATACCTAAAACTGCTTCTGATTGTCATGTAGATGTTTGGAAGAACGGGTGCGCAATGAAAAGCGCACTGCAGGGTATGAGCATCTAGGATGCTGGCTGTGCAAGGCAGATGACATTTCAATCACCTTACAATCATTTCTAGGCAGGCTATGTGTGCAAGACATCTTTCATATACCACATTGAGATTCTGGGCAATTGTTTCATAAATTAAATGCAACCTCGCATGTTCTTGACAGCTTTTGTAGACCTTGCAGCTACCCCCTATGAGCGGCCGTATGACCCCAAATGAGCTACAGTGTAAAATACTTAAGGGGGGTGATATAGGGGTTTTATAGAGTAGTAATATAGGGGTTTATCAGGGTGGATACGAGGAGTTTAGACTTTGGCTCAAACAGGGGCACGAGGAGGGTCCTGGCACACAAGACATTCGTGTCCCTAAACCCTGAACCCTAAACCCTAAACCCTGAACCCTAAGCCCTTTTCTTTACCTGCACCTGAAGCATAATAGCAGTTCAACTGTAAACTCTACGCAGGGCATGTTTAAGTTAGGCGCTTACAAAGGCTACCGTCAATACTAGCCGGATTGAGGGACCCAAGTGAAGATAGGTTTCCCTAATAAAGTCCCGAATAAGAAACTTATGCGCATGATTTCCTCGGCAATTTGAAGCGTAGCTCACGTAATTACCCATATCAGGTACCCGTGGATTTATGCAGGAGCCTCAGGGAGATTTACCAGCAGTATGATGATTTTGGATTCCACATACGCTTATGGTATAGGTACCGCAAATAGACGTCAACGCCCTCAAACCTAAATTCTAAATCCTAAATCCATATTTAGGTCATACAGTACACGGAGGCGGTTGGCGGTTGAGCATGCAAAGGGTTTGGGAGGTTTGGGGTTTAGGGTTCTGGTTTTGAGTTTAGGCTTTAGTGTCCAGAGTTTAGAGTTTAGGGTTTAGGGCTTAGGGTTTCTAACTGAACTCTGTGATTAACATTCCAACCGAGGAACGATGAGGCTCACAATCGGCCCCAGCCCGAACACATCGTGCTCCTGGTCTTCAAACGTGCTTAACTCTTGGGCTCTATGGGGGTTTCCCAAAATTAGGGGTACCTTTTTGGGGGCCCCCTTAATAAGGATTATAGTATATTGGGGTCTATATTGGGGTCCCCTCATTTTGGGAAACTACCCTATAGCGTTTCGGATCTTTGCTTAGAAGTGCCCATGGGCTTCAAAGCCCCAAGCCAAAAGCCCTAATCCCTCGACCCTTAACCCTAACCCCGAAACCCCAAATCCGAATCCCTAATCCCTAATCCCTAAAACCCAAATCCGAATCCCTGCTCTAAACCCTAAACCCTTATTCAAAACACACAGGCAGATTGGGATCCCTTTGCTTTCTAAAACCTCTAGAAACTTTGTACCGCGATGTTAAAGGCTTGGGACAATGCTGAGGGCTTAGGCTTTAGGGTTCAGGGTTTAGGGTTTAGGTTCTAGGATTTAGGGATTAGGGTTGAGGGTTTAGGACTTAGAGATTAAGGTTTAGAGATTAAAGGGTTTAGAGATTAGGGTTTTGGGTTTAGGGATTCGGGTTTAGGGTCCAGATTTTAGAGATTAGGGTTTAGGGTTTAGAGGTTAGGGTTTAGGGTTCAGGGTTTAGGTTCCCTAAACCCTAAACCTGTACCTTTTACTGCGTGGGGGATTGACCCCAGGTTCAGAGTCTAGGGTTCCTGTATGTTGAAGGCTTCAGGCCCATGTTCAGAATTCTGGCACCTGAGCTTAGACCTCAGGCTCTAATATCATCTACATGAGCTATAGTCTACACTCCTTAAATGGAATGTGATGGGGGACAATATGGAGGTTATTAAAAGGGATACTAGAAGTTTAGACTATAACTACATTAGGACCTATGCTGCCTACCCAGACCCTCAGTGTAAGGGCAATTTAGGAACCTAAGCCCTAAACCTTAAACCTCACCTTGGGTTGGGGAAGCTCCCTGAAGCCTAAACCCTAAACGCTTGCGCAATGCATTCCTAGAGCCTGCTTTGAGTGAGCGCAGGTACTATCACTCGTGCATATATGAGCTGTAGTGGAAAGTCATTCAAGGGCATTATATGGGGGATTATGTAGGGGGTTATTATATATAAGGGGCATACTAGGAGTTTAGACTATTGGTCAGAATTATGGGGCTTCGCAAATCTGGTTATAGGGGTCCACTCCTTGTCAAGATGCAGTATGGCTAGGCAGGAGGCTACCCTTGCATCAGGTTGATGGGTTCTGGACAACTTCATCCCTAAACCCTAAACCAGGGTTTAGGGTTTAGGGTTCAGGGTTTAGGTTTTAGTGGCTGACAGAGCATGATAGCAAGATTTGGGCTACCCCAACCTTTCCCCGAAGGACCCTACGATCATCCCCCCCTACAATTCCATGTCATTCCATATTCTTGTGGCTGGTATATTCAAAATCCCCTCAGTAGAGAATGTAATGCCAGAACTGCCTCATTTCAGGAGTTGGAATTCCCAAAGGCTTCATGTAGCTATATGGTATATACGTGGCCTCAAGTAGTTACATGGGAACCCTTTTGGGCCCTAAGTATATACTACATAGCTACATGGAGGCTTTGGGATTATCTTGCTACAACAAACACTGTTCAGTTAGCACACAGGTTGGAGCTTCTTGACAAATTCCCTTTTGCAGTTCTTCAGGGGGACGAAGGTTTAGGGTCTAGGGTCGAGGGTACCCCTTTGAATCTTCAGGCTCCCGGCCCACGCGGTCTAGGGTTTAGGATTTAGGGTTTAGGGTTGAGTTTAGGGTTTAGGATTTAGGGTTTAGGATTTAGGGCTTAGGGTTTGGGAGTTTTGGGTTTGGGGGCTTAGCATTCGGGATTTGGGTTAAGGCCAGCCTCCTTGACTCTTGACCTGGTGGGACAGCACGTTTCCTTGAACTTGACCCCAAGGACAAAGAAGTCTCAGCTTTGCGGGGGCTCCGACCGCGGCTGATGCTGCTGAAATCTCCTTCGCAGCCATACAAACCACCTTAAACCCTAAACCCTAATTCCTGAAACATACAGAAAACGTTAAGGGTTTCGGGCTTAAACCCTTAACTCTAGATAGCCGGAAACCCAGAAAGCTCAGGTTTCAGGATCTCTTACTGGAGGTTACTAGGGCACAAGGAAATATGTTGGGGCTATATAGGGACAATGGAAAAGAAAATGGGCACTGCTATATTATAATAGGATATACCGTGGTTATAGGTAGGAATGAGGGAATCGACCACGATATAGGGATTAGACAGGGATTAGACTCCCTGAAGCACCAGTAAGATAGGGTTTTAGGCTTGTATAGCGTTTAAGCTTCAATGAGGGAAGGGGGAGCTGTGGGGTTTAGGGACTTGGGACTCAGGGTTTAGGCTGCAGGGAGGGATTGGGGGGCAGGGACTAGATGAAGTCGAACATGAAGTACGCAATTCTCTTGGGCGAAATGGACTGCAACACGTTTGCGTTTTTTTTCAGCCCCTGAGCAATCCGAGGGCATGGGAATCATAGGGTCCACAATAGCGCGAGACAAAGTCCTCTGCAGCCAAATTAGATGTGAGGCAAGATGTCGTAACAGGTTTTGGTGGTGCATAAAGACTTTCTTTGGAATAGTGATGGGTGCATTACATTGGGCGTCCAGTTGGGACGAGCACAAATAGATCTTAGAAGTCATGTCCCATTCTGGCGGATCCTCGACAACCAGCTTCAATGCGAACATGTGTTCACAGAACCTTTCCCTCTTAAGACCCCCACCTCTCATATTAGATACGTCCCCCAATAGGCACTCTATATGTATATATCTATATGTATATATATATATATGTATATATTATACTTCACACACGCACATATATACGCATATATATATATATATAATGCATTATATGGGGGGAACGTGTAATACTAGCGGTGTAGTTTGTGTTGAACTTTATCATTTGCATGAAAGCACCAGTCAGGTCGGGATCGCATAGATATTTCAGGGGTAGCAGTGGACCATGCATGCGACCCATATAGTGAGCTTCTACCAGAATGTTTGGGGTTTAGTGTTTTTGGCTTCGAAATGAAAAGCTGCAGGTATCTTGCGGCCTATTTCTCCCAAGGGTTCAGGGTTCTAGTATGTAGGGTCTAGCATTTAGGTTTTTCGGCAGGGAGCCACGGAATGGAGAAGAATGTGGCAAGCAAGGTTTCATTGGGGTCTTTCTTCCCTTCCCTACTAGCAAGCCTAAACCCTAAAACCTGCACCCTAAACCCTAAAACTGTTTGGAGCCCTGCGAACTGTAGGGCGATACATCGGAAAGAGGCTGTTCAAGCCAGACCGGCATGAACAGACGGCACTGACGAGCAGCCCTGGAAGTGCACGCGAAAATATGGTTCCCTAAGTGTCCAAGGACCCAAATAATAGGGTCCCTTTAAGGGGTTATAGGGGGATATAGAGGGATACAGGGGGACTATATAAGTGTCCAAGGACCCAAATAATAGGGTGTTAGGGCCCAAATACTGCAAGATTAATGGCATTTGGGCTCTAAAGCCCT